>KZ806866.1:846337-863105 GCA_000696205.2 Oncopeltus fasciatus
GGCAGTTCCATGGCCAGTGCGGCTTTTGCAGCTTTATCCGCTAGTTCATTGCCTGTGATGCCAACATTGCTTGGGATCCATAGCATTAAGACTGACTTTCCTATTTCAGATAGCATCGTTACTCTTTCTTGCACTGATGCAATCCCTGGGTGATTTGAGTACATATCGTCTAACCCTTGCAAGGCGCTCAAAGAGTCCGTTGCTACGACAATATTAACTTTTGGGGTAGACATGCACTTATACAATCCGGAGGAAATAGCGCATAACTCGGCGGTATATATATTTGAATATTTGTGACAACTGAATAGCCAGTTGCTTCTTCATTTCTAGATCCATCGGTGTAAATGAGCTCATAATCTGTCAAACCACGCAATATGTCCTCAAACTTATTACAATAAGTGTCAGCAGAAGTTTCGTGTTTTTTAAAATTGGAAAGTGAAAAATTATATTTTGGTCTCGCTCTCTTCCAAGGAGGTATATGAATAAGTTTATATTCTAGTTTGACTTTTTTATTTGAATCTAGGGCTGCAGATATCCTGTAGGATAGTGGTTTTGTAGCGGCATTGTTTGTATCAAATTTCGTAAAAAGTTTTGGTCTAAATAAGTAGGGATAGACATGGATTGAAATATATTCTAGAAGCGTAGGAAACAGCAAGAATTTGTCGTCTAAATAGAAGTGGAGGGATTCCAGCATCGGCGCAAAGTGACAGTACTGGGCTAGTGCCAAAAGCACCAGTGGCAGTCCGTATTCCAGAATGATGGAGGGCATCGAGGCGTATCAGTACTGTTGCTTTGGCCGAGCCATATATAAATGACCCGTAGTCAATTTTTGTACAGACGACTGTGTTGTACACTTTGAGCATAGTGGTTCTGTCTGAGCCCCATTTTGATCCACCAAGTACCTTTAATAAATTTAATTTTTTAAAACATTTTTCGCGAAGTTGCTCAATCGGAGATTTCGATGTTAGACGCTTATCAAAAATCAGTCCAAGAAATCTGCAATTTTCCGTATATGGTATATTATTGTTGTTTAGGGTTAGGGGGGAAGATTCTTGGGAATTTCTTTTTCTGGAGAAATGGACACATTTGGTTTTTTCGGGGGAGAATTTCATACCAGTTGTTTTTGCTATTCTTGAAATTCTATTAATTGCTTCTTGCAGTTTTTGTTTAATTAACACTAGGTCATGGTTTCTGCAAAATATAGATAAGTCGTCTACGTATTGAAATATTTTAACGCCTCTTGGTACTCTGTGAAAAGCCGCTTGTCGCGATGGCAAATAGTGAAGTACTCAGGACACTACCTTGTGGCACTCCGTTTAGTTGCTCGTAAATTTTGGATGTCACATTCCCTACACGAACTTGAAACCTTTGGCCTGTTAGAAAATTTTCCACAAATGTAGGAAGGGAACCTCTAAAACCCATTTCATGCAATTTTTTCAAGATTCCATACCTCCATACACGGTCGTATGCCGATTTTGCATAAAAAAATACACCGATTCCTTCTTCTTTATTTATAAAGGTATATTGTAGCTCGGCTTCCAACTGCACGAGATGATCAATTGTTGATCGACCTTTACGAAATCCGCTTCGGATTTTAGAAATCATATCATTGTTTTCTAAAACCCACATTAATCTTTTATTGACCAATCTTTCAAGAATCTTACAGAGGCAGCTGGTTAGAGAAATAGGTCTGTAATTTATTGTTCTTCGCATGTCTTTTCCGGGCTTTGGCAGTGGGATGAGCTCTGCTAATCTCCAGGCTTCTGGAAACTGCCCCCGTTCCCAGCAATAGTTGTAGAGCTTTAGGAGCCAGTTTCGTGTATCAGGGGGCAAGTTTTTTGTCATTAAGTAATGAACCATGTCTGGTCCGGAGGACGATCCTCTAAGAGATTTATGTGTGTTTTCCAGCTCCCAGTCCGTGAAAGGAGTATTGTAGTATTCATCGTTACTGCTTGTGAAGTCTACGGGGTGCATTTCACATTCCTGTATTAGTTCGAGAATTCTTCGTCATATTCAGAATTGAACACTCTAGAATAGTGCGATCCAAATTCATCCGCTACTCTCGTAGGTTCTTTGATAAGTCGCCCGTCACAGACTATCGTATAGGGGTTCGGTCTATGCTTACCTTCAATATTTCTGTTAGCGTTCCATACTGTTCTAGCTGGTGTATCCTTATTCAATGAAGATGTTAAGTTTTTCCAAGACTCGGTTCTTGCATGATTGAAAAGTCGGCGGCATCTTGCACGTTGCCGCTTAAACTCTGTTAAATGTTCAGGGGTCATATTATTTTTAAATTTATTCAGAGCTTTCCTACGCTTCTGTCTGGCTATTTTACATTCCTCATTGAACCATGGAACAGGTGGCCGTCTATACTCTTCTGAACTTAGAGGTATGCTCTCAGTAGCTGCTCTCAAAATGACTTCTGTTATTGAAGTGTTTACATCCATATTTTCAGGTGTTTGATGTGGTCGTTTTGCAAGTTCAGTAAATTTTCTCCAGTCAGCTTTTTTCATAATCCAGGTTTTTTTCTTTTTATTTAGCTTAGAACTTTGCAAAAAAGAGATTATTATAGGGAAATGATCACTTCCGTGCAGTTCGTCTAAAGGTAGCCATTCAGTTTGCGTGAAAAGTGGTGGAGATATTGCAGTGATATCAATAGCCGAATAAGTACCATATGATGAGCTAAGGTACGTTGCTTGTCCTGAATTTAAAAGTAATAAGTGGCCAAAGTCGAGGGTTTCTTCTACAATATTTCCTCTCGCATTAGTAGTTTCTGAACCCCAGATTCGGTTGTGAGCGTTTGTATCGGCCACTAGTAAAATAAGGTTCTGGTATCTGACTAATAACATTATTTAGACCAGTATTATTTAAATTCAGATCTGGAGGTAGGTACAGGTTAAGGAGGGAGAATGAAATTTTTAAATGAACTCTGGTAGCTACTGCCTGTAAATTTGTATTAAGTGGTATAGGATCGGAGAGGACCGAAGAATTAATAGCAATCATAACCCCTCCGTGAGCGTGCGCCCCTCCAGATCCGTCTCGCCGGTAAATGTCGAAGCCTCTCAACGAGAAGCTGTCGTCATTACCTTATAGTCAAGCACTTAATGATAGAATTAGACACAAGTAATCATTACTTAAAAAGTAAAGGAAAGTAGGAAAGAAATTTATGGTAACACCTAACTAATCTTTCTTCACATAAAACGGAAAAAATAAGTTGTTTTTTTTTTTTTTAATTTCATGAACAACTTGTTAATACTAAATTGAAGTTTTACCTATCTTAATATTTATATTGATAAATTAAGGTTCTGGATAAATCTGAGAGGAAAATTTCTACTTATCACTTTTTATGAAAAGTCCAATATTCATAAAGAACTTACAATAAACCAGCTGAAAGGAAGCGAATTCCTCAAAATCTAGTTCTCAAAGAATATCAGACACCTTATTTTTTAAGTTAATGTATATTTAATTGGATAACAGTAGTTAAAATCCTAGAAAAATTTAAAATTTTAATTATTTTATTAACCAATTAGACCTACAAAATGAAATACATCAATCAGAGTGAAGGAAGGAAGAGTTACTAACAGTAAGGAAACCTACCACAGGTGTGGTTAAAGGGATAGGAAACAGACCTAGCAGAAAAAGAGGAAGGTATTGGTTTTTTAGATTAATTATCATAAGCCTTTAACCGAAAGCATTTTCTTTCCTACAGGGCCAAAACGGTAACACACTTAATTTGTTTTAACAAGTATCTTAAAGTTATTTAAAAATCATTATCATGCTTAAATATTTATTTCATTCTAAAATAATCTAAATACTTTCCTGAAATTTTTTGTAAACAAAAAATGCAAAATAAATATTTTCTGACTAAAGAGTAAAATTTGAGATTAAAAAGTTGAAAAACTTTTTGTAAACATAGGTGCACATGTCATTTGGTACTGTATATATCTGCGCATTTTTACCAACTCTCAATAATATCATTTCTCTCACTCAAACTTATTTATACTTGATTTTTTTTTTGTTTATAGTGTTAGCTCCCTTTCAACCATTTAGGGTCATGGAGGAAGGGGCTGTCAATAGGTTGCCACCCCATTTTAAACACCTATGGCTCAAGACACGCTTTTATTTGTAAATAAAAGATTGACCTGGGCAGGATTTGAACCCCGCAGCATCATCATTTTGAGACCCGTACAGATGCCCTGAGCTACCCTGGCAGCCCATTAAAAAAAAAATTGAAACCAAAATATCTTATATAATGAGGTTTCCAATGCATACAAAAATAGATATACATAAAATTAATAGAAAACATATAAACATTTATAAAATTTATGGAAAGCAGAAAATCTGCTTGGAATACACAGCTAAATTACAGCTATATGACAGACTTTCTTAAAGTCTGACTAGTGCACAATGTCATTAATTTTTCATGTAACATGCTCCTTGTCAGAAGCCATCATCAGCAGGGTGAACTTGCCATTAGGTAGCTAATTGATGAGAATAACTATGAAGAAGTATATGTAAGGGCTGAAAAGGGATTCCCAAGATAAAAAAACAACATATTAGCTTTCAAGAATAATAGCAAAACATGCCGTTTAAATTTAAGGATAGTTTAAGGATATTTTTGATCCTACACCATGAGAACAAAAAAATTTGATCAAAAGAAATGAGTACAGAAACACAAAAAAAGAAAGTGAAGAGGAATACAAATGTATATAATTATTAGATGATTTTAGTTGGGGTTCGGTCAATGTAGATCCAAAAAAATACAAATTAAAAAAAAAAGTGTATATTGTGTGTGATATCAACATAACATTATGGTAATTCTGTATTATAATATTGTCAATTATTCTTGTATTCTCATGATATTGTATTTCTACAGCCCTGAAGATGGCTTACAATGTAAGTCGAAACGTTGACAAATAATCTTTAAAAAAAAACACTTTTTTTTTTAATTTGTATTTTTTTGGATCTACCTTGACCGAACCACAGTCAAAAAACTCTCCTTTTGAATAAATTTATTGTAAATGGAAAGGTTTTTTTTTACCATAGATATTATTATTAGATGTTTTTTCGGTCAAGGCAGATCCAAAAAAACATGTAATAAAAAATTTATATAGTTTTCTTCAAAGCATTATCAAGAAAAGTTTGGGGAGAGACACAACCTCTGAGAGGGTTTAAGTTTGGGCAACCATTCTGAAAAAGAAACGAAATTTTTTGTTATGAAGTCAAGATTTAAAAAAAACAAAATTTTTGATGCTTCTTATAAACACTATGGCTATCATAATCATATTTATATTAACTCAAAAAAAAATTAAAAAACAATCAAAACATAGAATGATTGAATACATTAAATTATATTACCATTTAAATAAACCATTTAATATTTAAAGAGATAATTCAAATTATGCTTGTAGGAGAATTTTTTCAGTTTATTAATCATAATAAATTAATCCTATCTCATTTCAGTAGAACCTTAAACATACACACACACACACACACACTTACACACAATAATAAATTAATCCTATCTCATTTCAGTAGAACCTTAAACATAATTATTATTCTACATTAAGTTTTGACTGTAGAATAATAATTATATTTCCCACCTTTAAAGGTTCTACTGAAATGAGATAGGATTAATTTATTATTAATAAACTGAAAAAATTTGCCTACAAGCAATATTTGAACTATCTCTTTAAATATTAAATGGTTTATTTAAATGGTAATATAATTTAATGTATTCAACCATTCTATGTTTCAATTCTTTGCTTTGACATTGTTGACATATATTATTATACAAATGCCTAGTTTTCCTAGTTTTTTTCAAGTGTAATGAATAGATAAGAAATATGCAAGTAATTTTCGGAAGTAAGTAAGGATAGAGAGTTAATAATAAATATGAATATGATAGCCATAGTGTTTATGAGAAGCACCAAAAACTTTGTTTTTTTAAATCTCGACTTCATAACAAAAAATTTCCTCCCTTTTCGGAATGGTTGTCTAAACTTAAACCATCTCAGAGGTGTCACTCTCCAAACTTTTCCTGCTAATGCTTTGCAGAATACTATATACATTTTTTGTTATATGTTTTCTGTTGGGATTCGGTCAAGGTAGATGAAAAAAAATTTTTTTTTTAAATGTTTATGCTTTAAATTATATGTCAATGTTTTCGCACTTTTTAAAATTTGTATTTTTTTGGATCTGCCTTGACCGAACTCCAACAAAAAATCATTGCCTTTCTCTGAAGCTCCTCTCCCCTTCATTTGATTTTTTAAAAAAAAATACATCCAAAGGCTTGCTATAAAAACTCTAAAAATCAAAATAGGTCTCTAAATTAAGAAAAAAAAATTAGGTCCCCAATACTCAAAGTTACATTCTTAAATATATTTTTTTCTTTTTTTTATGATGAAGAGTATAGTCAAATTATGAAACATAAAAGGTGAAAAAAGTATATAAGAAAATAATAGTATTTTTAACTGATTAGGAATATTTCAAAATAAATGCAAACCTATAAAAAAAATAAGGTTTAAAGAATAAAGTATTCTATACATTAGAGATATAAGCATATCTCAAAAAGAAAGAGAGTACACACAAAAAAAAAAAGAAGTAAGATATTGCTGGTGTATTTTATCTAATAATTTATGATTAAGGCAATTACAAAAATTTGTAATACACTCTCACATAGATATTTATTATGATATCAAGATACAATGGCAACAATATGAATTTAGGAACATTCTAACAAGTAAATGTTTCACCAGTTTCAGGTACTATATTGGGAACAAATATGGTCATCTGTTTACCCAAGAAACTTTTTAATATTTTTCATTTTAATCTAAATGTATTATTTTTACTGAAAATGTAAATAAATTGTATATAGAGCAAAAAAAGCTTTCTTGATGACCCATTTATAACTACAAACTATGACAAACTTGAGTAATTTCACTCGGAAATATAAACACAAAAGATAAAATAAATAACAGTTATCAAACCAGATGTATTACTGAAAATATAGAACAATCAAATAAATACCTGTTTATCGTAATTTAAAATATATTCATTCCACGTATCAGATATATCGGCAAGATTAAGGACTGTGGGACCATCACAATGTCTTAAAAGCTGGCCCTTCAATTCTGGGGGTAATAAATCTAAATAGCATCCCCCTGTCATTCTGCAAATCATAAAGTGACCGGGAGAAATCAACGGTAGAGACAAAAGGGCTGAGACATAATTTGTATAAGTCAAACTAAGGACATTTTTCTCGTCAGTGATTGAATTTTTTCTATGATACACATTTAATTCAATATAATGTGAACGCTAAAGAAAATAAGTAATTGGAAAAGCAAAGACTTATTTTGTTATAATAAACCTTAATGTATCTAGCGAAAAAACTATTATCATTTCCCGATGTCATTATGACATAAACAGGCAATTTTACTTCTTTTTTTTTTTTTTTTTCGAAATGACAGTGTACCATTACACGCACGGTTGTTTACTTCATAGTAATATAATGAAGGTTTTAAGGATCTTCAATACAAGTTGGCATACATAACCTTTCTCTTGATTGCAACTTTTATGACGTCATAAAAAGTAACTGCTCCTTACTTGCAACCATCTTCCAACATTAGAAACAACATTTTACATGTTTACAACATTGTCCATCTTCATTAAAGGCCCATCGCCCCTGAATTTCGTTAAACATTTTCTGTAGGTTCCTGATTCCCTCACTGCTTATTAATTTCACCCATCCCATTTGATTTATGTTTAATATTTTTTTCCCTAGAGAAATCAGTGAATCTTTCAAATGTTCCATCTGGTCCTAACTAGATAATTTCCAGAAAATAAATTAATTTAGTTTTAGTTTTACCATTCCCAGTCAAAGGACAAACCTCAGTACATTTGTCAGGCAAGCATATTTTGCCTATTTTAAAGTGAAACTTGGTGATGAAGATTTATCATGCTTTAGCATGGGCACCTCATAAAGTGTGAAAATAGTGTGTTGAGGGTTTACGGATATGAACCATGGGAACACGAGCTAAGTTTCCATTTGGTATACCTATGATTTGGCGCGAGCCCACAATCATTCAAGTGATTGTTACTTTTGTATAGTGAAAATATCGTGGTATAACAAGAAAAACAAATGTAAAATAGAGTATCCTAGTTTACCGTCAGCTATACGCCCAGTACCGCATTCAGCCGAAGTCCCCGTGCCAGTTTTCAATGAATTTTCCTCTTTGGAAGAAGGGGAATACACACATGGTGCAGAAAAAAGCGACTCATTGTTTAAAAAAAACATTGTTAAATAATTAAAACTTAATTAATTAAAACTTTCTTGGAAATACACGAGCATTGAATTACTCCGAAATTGTCCAGCAACTCTTGGAAAGCTTCCAAAAGCTTGGTTGCAACATGAGCATTAAATTGCATTTTTTACCCAGCCACCTTGCTTATTTCCCAGACAATCTTGGTGAACTGAGTGATGAGCAGGGTGAGCGTCTTCATCAAGATTTGAGTGTCATCTAAGCAAAGTATCAAGGTAGATATGTAGGCTGACTATTGTTGGAGCATCAAGCGCTAATGTACACAAACTAAACTCCAGAAAAAGCTACGAACGCAAGTTTTTATCTTAATTTTTAAGTACTATTCATTAATTAAAAAATTTTATATGTATGAACTCGATTTAACTTACATGAAATGTTTTGTAAACTTTTTATTTGGTACGTTTTTACTTTATATTCTTTTAAATACATAATTTTTATGATTTCTGAGGATATCCTGTAATTTAAACAGTTGACGTGATAGACAACACGTCTATAAATAATAACACATTGATTCAAATATAATCAAATTTGGAAAAAAAAAAGTCTATAATATTTCTGTTTTTAAAAAGTTTTTCCTTGGAATATTTATAAAACAAAACGCTATGTGTGTTGCAGGATTGCGTGCTACCAGTTGAAGTTGCTTGACTTTTCCTTTTTTTTTTTTTTTAACCTTTATTAACTAATTACATTCTGTTAAAAATAAAACATTTTGTAATTTGATTACAATAAATAGTAAAAATGACATTGAACGACAATCACATGAGGAGAGAAGGTGACCAATGACACAACTCTCAAATTATTTACAGACTAGGTCCTCAGAAGTTCACAGAGCCATCTTCCTTTGAGTCGACGGGGAGGGTTGTAGGGGTTGGAAGACAAGTTCTGCGCTAGTGGATTTGGATGTAATGGCAATTTACTGGGGAAAAGAATTAAGCGGGAAGAAACGAGATCCTTAACAAAAGGGACAATTAAATCGTCATGAAAGGAGGAATGGGATACGTAAAAGGGAGCATTTGCGATTATTCTGAAATAAAAATTTCAATTTATTTTTTTATGTTCCTTGACAGACATTTTCCATCATATCACATAAATTTCCGAAATAATTCAGTTTTCATATTCTATAGTTTTTTAATTTTTCATTTGTTTTCAACAGCTGCTGTATCAATTAATTTCTCGTTGACAAAATCTAGTTTTTTTAATATGAGCTAATAGCTTTTTTTCTTTTATTAAATTGAGCAATTTATCTATTTCAATAAATAATTTTCAGTAAAACATATTAGTCTGGGTGTGTCATGCAGCAAATATCTATTAATAGTGTACAAGAAACACAAGGGAATAGAATAAAAAAAAATCTTACTACCTCAGCCGGGACTCGAACCCGGGTCTCCTGCCTAGGACCCTGGTTCAAGTCCTGGCTGAGGTAGTAAGATTTTTGTATTCTATTCCTTGCATTTTTTGTATAAAATTAACATACCACAATAGAAGATATATTCTATATCTATTCATGACAATATAAATAATAGAAAGGCTCATATAAATTTATCACATGTCTATAAAGTATAAATCATAACAAGAAATTTTTTAAATTTCACTCTATTCTGTAAATTTTGTAAGTTCAATACGCACACACACACAATGACACACCATAATTACACAAAGTAATTTTTTTTTTAATGAAGTTTTTTTTGTCTCTAGATATTATTATTAGATGTTTTTTTATATAATTTTTTACAAAAATCACAGCCATATTTTTGGGGACCTGAAAGCTCTACCACTTAGATTCCTTCTTCCTGCTTGCAGTCCCAGGACATGTATAAAATGTTTTATTTCAAGTAACATAAACCAAAGTCCCAGGGTGGCTCATCTAGTGTGAATCCTGTTCGAAGTGTTCTTAAATTTACAAAATCCTGACAAGAGAGGAATTCTTTTAGTTCAATAGTTCTTAAGCTCATTTTAAAAAATTTAGATTAATATGCATTTTTTAAATAATATTGAGCAAGAAAGAAATGTTAAGAAAGTAAATAAATTGAAAATAAGTAATATTGAAAAATAAAATTAAACTAAATAATTTGTTAAAAAACTAAACCTATAACACAATATATATTATTTTATTTTTATTAATAATAAAAAAAGGCAATAATTTTGATTTATTCAATAGCCCTATTCAAGCAAAGATAGATTATGGGAGTCCAATATATTCATCTGCGAAAAGTAAACACTTACTCCTTTCAAATTCAATCCACCACACAGGAATAAGGCTTGCAACAGGAGCCTTCAAGACCAGCCCTATAGAGAGTCTTTGTGCTGAAGCTTCACTACCACCTCTAATTTTTCGGCGCCAAGAACTAGTCAGCTCATATGTTGCCAAAATAAAATTGCAGCCTACAAACTTAGCTTACCAATGCATTTTAACCCTATATTCTGCAGGTTATATGAATCCAACCAAAGACTAGCAGCTCCATTAGGAATCAGACACAGAGCACTTATATCAGAAATTCAAGAATATGCATCAGAACAGCCAGAATCTCTTGAACGGCCTCCATGGAAGACTCAACCACTTAAAGTAGACCTAACTCTTAAAAAAAAAAAAGTATCCAAATTTCATAGTCACCAGGTATTACGCAGTTTTAGAAACATACTCTGACTTTGACATCATCTACACTGACGGCTCTAAAGACAATACGTTGGTATTGACTGACGTTGGTTCTGCTATGTACGAAGGAATAACTAAAAAATACAAGTTGCCCACGTATTCTACAATATTCACAGAGGAATTACAAGCAATCGTTTCAGCATTACATGAAGTAATCAGCAGAGTCAACAATAAATTTCTGATTTGTACTGATTCTTTGTCTGCCTTAAAAGCACTTCAAAATGATAAGAAAACAGGACTTACAATTAACAAAATAAAAAATTATCTTGAAATTTTGAACAAATTTGTACAGTTTTTATGGATTCCTTCACATTCAGGAATAGCAGAAAACGATGCAGCAGACAAAGCAGCGAAAGTGGCAGCCAAGATGAACATTCCTCCTATAAATATTTATGAGGTAAGTGACCTAAAATCATGTCTTAGGAGAAGAATAAGAGAAAACTGGGAATCTATGTGGTCTGAAATTCCACTAACGAATAAATTGAGAAGAAAAAAGCTGACAACCAAATCCAGGAGAAGCTCAGAAAGGGGTAATCGGAGAGAAGAGGTGGTGATGACTAGGTTGAGGTTTGGTCACACAAACTTAACCCATGTACACTTAATAAATAAAGAAGCTCACCCTACATGTCAAAGTTGTAAGGAACCACTAACTGTCAACCACATTTTTGAAGAGTGCTCAGCACTCAAAAAGTATTTTAACAAGAATGGCATACCTAGAAATGCAATTGCCATACTAAGTGACTCATCAGAATCTAGTAATAAAATTATTGATCTGTTAAAGGATGCTATGTGTGTGTATATGTATATATNTGAAAAGAAATAACTCAAAGATTTTACTTAACCACATAACATACTTTTTTTTTTTTTTTTATCTAACAAATGAACAATTTGCGCCTGCTATAGTTTCATTTGTGACTTCTACAATGTATTTATTACTAGTATTATGCATTAAATTTATATTTTCATTGTTTTTTGTCTGTATGAAAAGATATTACATAAATATCCGGGATAATTAAAAGGTGGCTGAAAATATAATAACCGTGATTATAGAGATAGAAGTATACTTCTATAAAAGCTATAGCTTTATAAGGGTCATTTTGTGTTTTTCTGAGAGTTACTGTTTATTTAACTCTTGTAATAATTATAATACCTACAAAACATTTTAGTGACAGAAGTAATAATTATTATAATACATGAAAGTGTCAGGCTGTAATCTGGAGCCTCAAGGGACAGTACCATCCATAAGATAAGATGCAAATTTTTTTTAAAAATTATTGTAATACATTTCTCAAAAACAGAAACTTATGTCATTGTGTTTGGGTAAGCATTGCTGACCAATTTTTAGGCTGTTTACAGTACCAGTCACAAATTGTTTTTAGTAATCCTTTTTAAGTTATACTAGTTATCTTCATCATTAAGTTCTGAACTTCAATATGAACTTGAATTAGATTATGCATCAAATAAACCACAAGGAAATAATTTTATACTAATATAAATTCACATTGTATAGATATGTTGTTCACCATTTATAATTTTCCAATAACTACACACACACAAAATAAGAACAGGAGGAAGAAAGAGTCTAGTGAACACACAAAAAACCACACACACACACACACACACACACACACACACACACACACACACACATATAGTGTAAATAAATTTAAACAATTAACTAGTTAATTATTAAGGACAGTATAATTGTTTCTTATAATTTTTAGAATAGACATTTCTTGTAATTGTTAGGACGTAATAACCTAGAGGTTTATCGCCTAAACAAATGCATATCTATCTATCTATGCCAGGCTCTTTTAGTTTTTTCAGAGGAGAATGGTAGGTATAGCAGCAGGTTCCCATTCTGTAGAAGTCAATGGATCGCTACGCTAGAAATTGAACTTTCTGTATAAACTAGTAGATAGTCCCTCCAAACCTAAATGGTTAAAAGGAAGGCTAACACAATTTAAAAAAAGGAAAACAAAGTACCTTCTGTGGAGCAGCAACATACCAAGAGGAGGAGAGAGAGAGGATGAATTCCAGGGACATGGGAGATGAGTACATAGAATATCTATCAGGCAAAATGAATACAGGATTAAGGCACCCATTTTTTTCTTTCAACTTTGTTTTAAATCTTTAAAATTAGATAGTCAAAATCTCCTGATATTGAAGCATATTGATTAATTGGTAATTAAGTAAAACATTTTTAATAGAACATGCTATTTATCTTTGCAACTGCACAGTATACAATACAGTACAACTACTAATTATTTAATTTTATTACCTTAAAATTTATATTTTTATTATATATAGGCTCTAGCTTAAAGCCTTAATTACAAATTTATATTTAAATAGCAATTTTTCTCCAAAATAATGTTTAAAAAAGTTAAGCTTAATGTTTATTTCTGTAGGACTTTTGTGCACGAATTTCTTTGACAAGTTGCGGAATTCTAGGATTCATGTTTTTGCTTATGGCTAAACTCATGAATCCTACAATCAAAGGATAAAATCAAGTGGATTTCTTTGTTTGCTTTTAATCACCGAATCGAGAATTCCTGCTCAGATAAAAATGTTATCAAAAACACCAAAAGATACAGCAAAATGTTTTAGTAAAATATGGCTTTTTTTATCACAAATTTTTTCCTGATGTTCACCAGATACAAATTTTTTAATAATTAATGTCATTTTAATATTCAAGAATCTTTTCTATAATATTATCAAGAAGATCGTTAAGACTTGTAAATGAAGGAATTTCAAGTCAGATATTTTACACTTTAAGTCTCACTGGGTGCATCTTTGTGCATGTCTTTATTTAAATATAAGAAAACCATTCAAACTAATTAATTTTAAGCGAGAAAAAAATATATATACCTAATTCAAAGGAAACAGAAAAAAAAAAAGATTGCGGAGCCACCAGTTTGAGTTGAGAGCTAACTATCGAACAACCAAGCCATGATGACATATCTATCAATAGGGCAGTGGGAATGGTCACTTCCATGGCAGTGTGCGACCCTCACTTGATCCAGAATTGCCTATGAAGTCACATGGCCTCTCCGTAATTATGTAAAGCAAAAATTGGCTGCATATTCATAGCATAATAATAATACATAAAGCTTAAACCTGCATAAATAAAAATAATTAATTCTTCTTAAATTTAAATTAACTTAAAATCTAATCAGCCTCAACTCCTAAATAGCAATCAAATTAATTTAATCAGTAAAATGAGATATGAAAAGAAATAACTCAAAGATTTTACTTAACCACATAACATACTTTTTTTTTTTTTTTTATCTAACAAATGAACAATTTGCGCCTGCTATAGTTTCATTTGTGACTTCTACAATGTATTTATTACTAGTATTATGCATTAAATTTATATTTTCATTGTTTTTTGTCTGTATGAAAAGATATTACATAAATATCCGGGATAATTAAAAGGTGGCTGAAAATATAATAACCGTGATTATAGAGATAGAAGTATACTTCTATAAAAGCTATAGCTTTATAAGGGTCATTTTGTGTTTTTCTGAGAGTTACTGTTTATTTAACTCTTGTAATAATTATAATACCTACAAAACATTTTAGTGACAGAAGTAATAATTATTATAATACATGAAAGTGTCAGGCTGTAATCTGGAGCCTCAAGGGACAGTACCATCCATAAGATAAGATGCAAATTTTTTTTAAAAATTATTGTAATACATTTCTCAAAAACAGAAACTTATGTCATTGTGTTTGGGTAAGCATTGCTGACCAATTTTTAGGCTGTTTACAGTACCAGTCACAAATTGTTTTTAGTAATCCTTTTTAAGTTATACTAGTTATCTTCATCATTAAGTTCTGAACTTCAATATGAACTTGAATTAGATTATGCATCAAATAAACCACAAGGAAATAATTTTATACTAATATAAATTCACATTGTATAGATATGTTGTTCACCATTTATAATTTTCCAATAACTACACACACACAAAATAAGAACAGGAGGAAGAAAGAGTCTAGTGAACACACAAAAAACCACACACACACACACACACACACACACACACACACACACACACACACACACACACACACACACACACACACACACACACACACACACACACACACACACACACACACACACACACACNACACACACACACACACACACACACACACACACACACACACATACGGCTTTTTTAAGATCTCGTAGATTAAGACTTCTTTATCATGGGCAATGGCTTTGCAATTTAATATGTTGAACTGCACATGCATAATATAAAACATCATAATTTTAAAATAAATTGTAAAAGGTAAAGAATAAAATAGGACAGATAAGGTATAACAAACTTGTTTTTTTATTTTTTTTTAATACATTACTTGTTAAGTATGTAGATAAATTATTATTTATACAATTACACAAGGTTCTTCATGTACAATTTTTAATTAGCCACACACTAATACCTAGGTATGGTTTTACTTCATAGATATCAGTGAAAATACAATATGTAAATATTGTAAGCTTCAATATCTATACATAAATAAGAAAGAAAATGGTACGGGTACCACATGACACTGGGTTTCAGAAATAAAAATTCTACATCTAAAAAGAGTAATAAAATAGATTAACAACCAACATAAATTATATAAATCAACCATTTGTACATTTGTTTAACAAATAACTACAAGTAATAAAAAAGCATTACAATAAATAATATAGACCATTTGGCTTCATACTGATTAAAGAGTAAAATAAATGCAATAAAATAATTTTCCTTATAAAAAATCAAATAGAAAGCAATAAAAATAAATAAAAAACAAAATGTAGGAGGGATCATTAAAAATTACTGTACACAGTAAAATATGTGCACCTTTAATTATTGTATACTGTTCAGTAGATTTTTCTAATGTCTAAATACACAATACAATATTAACATAGTCCTTTCTAAACATTCACATTCAAAACATTAAAAAATACAATTATTGCAAAATATCATCCTTTAGAAAAAAAGGAAATAACTCACAGAAATCTTTGTGACCTCTCTAGTTATGGCAGTTTAAATAACAATATCATAATTACATGTAGATACTCATAAGAATAATTCATTAAAAGTTTATTTACATAGCTCAATAATACGAGCACATACATACATGCAAACATATATATATATATATATATATAAAATCGAGTGTAGATCCCTCTCTACTCTGTTACTAAGTAGATATTAGTAAACACCTGTAAATTTTTTAAGATAACNATATATATATAAAATCACAAGTATATATGTGTTTGTATACACACTCATACATACATATACATATATAAAATCTTTATGTAAACTACGTAATGCATAATTGCATTATTTATAAGTGAAAAATATATACACATGGGTAAAACAAGCATATATGCCCTGTGATTTTTGTATGGCTTGAGAGCAAATATACAAAACATTAAATAAATCAAAACTATTCTATAAAAAAATTTGATTTCAATGTTCCATTTAAGGTGTTTAAAAATTTTATTTTGTATAATACTAACTTATTTGGCTAATAGAGAGCAATATATGAAATTCTTTAATTTATTTATTTAGAGAATTATTTGTTTTAATAAACAAAAATCAAAAGATTTTCATCATCATCTAATTCTAAATGAAGCTGAAAAGATAACTAGTGAAGGGATACTTTGGTAGTTAACCCACAAAACCAACATAAATATTTAACAGAGTGGAATTAAAACACCAAAAAGTATAAAATTTCTTTCAGAAATGATATATCATAAAATAAGATAATATTAAAAAAAATATAT
>KZ806866.1:881651-895842 GCA_000696205.2 Oncopeltus fasciatus
ATATATATATGCAAATACATAATAGCATCAGCAATGATTAAAATATAGAAACCAAAAATCAGTATTCTGGACCATTGTAAGCCCTTAAAAATTATTCATTTTTGGTTGGTATTGGATAAGGAAGAGGAAGGTTTAAAAGGAGACCAAAATTTATAATACCTTTATTGTTATTTGAGTTACAAAAAAGTTTATATAACATTAAATTAATTAGGTGTAAAATGTAATTTTCTGGTATTTATATTTCAACAAACCATTTGGTGAGCACTTCCCAACTCTTTCAACCCACTAGTTTAAGCATATTGGATGTCAAATACCAAAACATATTGGACATCAATTTTAAGCTCAATATTATATCTTCCTAATAAATTATATTTTGTCATTTGTCTCACTCATTCATGCATATCTTTAATCAAGCATGCTAAATACACTTAGATTGTGCAACTCCTAATTGATAAGACTTTTTCTGTAACTCTAATGGTTATTCTCTATAAAGATGGTTGTGTTTGGGAGAATGTTCTTTTCCTTGGTTTCTTCATAGCTTACCTAATGTAGTAAAATTATAAAAATTGATTAAAAAATTGGAATTAAATATATGAAAATATGGCCCTATATGAAATTTTGATGGTTATCACCTTATTGAACAAGGGCTGTCAAAGAGGGAAATGTGATGTGGGTGGAGTATTTTTAACTTATATAGCTAATTTCATGGAGAAATATGTTACGGGTTTAGTATTTGGAAGTTTTTTGTTTTCTTTTGTTTGTATGGATGTTTAGTTGGAAAACCCATTATAACACAATGGGCGTATTAAGAGAAAATTTTAATGAGAAATGTTTTGTGGCTACTATTATTCACTATTTGTAGCTTTTATTTGTTTACATTCTTCATACACTATAAAGTTTTCTAAAATAGTTTTTTAAATATTTAAAAAATAAACTATTGTGGAATAATTTACAACATTTTATTATTAAAAAATATCTAGGCAAATGTTCTCTTTACAATGAAATCGCAGTGGTTTTCAATAGTCTATACACTATTGACATTGTTACCATGACACATTAGAGAAGCTAAAGATTATTCATATATATTATAATGACAAATATATAGATATATATTTTAGGGGTACAGGCATAGAAGAGGCTCCAGGAATTACCGACCTTGTTACATCGATCTGTGAAGACACCTAATATTCCTGATGGTCTTTGGCTATCGTGTAGCAATGGGTAAAAGTTCAATAAGAATAGTAATAGGGAATAAAGAAGCTTACTAGACAAGAATAATCACAAGAAAAAGTTTATTATATAGAAGCTCAATGAGCTAAAAAGATTTCCTAAGCTTCATTAAATAAGGAGACAAATATAATGTATTGACGAATTTCATCTTAAAAAAACAAAAAGACTTTTTTTTTTTTGACACTAATAATTGAGGACAATTGAGTGTGTACAGATAAATACACACACACAAAAATATGTAAAAGTAAATTGAACATATTTTTAGCTTTTCCTATGTAGTATCAGTGAAGAATAGAAAATTTCTTTCAAAAGTTATAGTCTGATTATGATGAGGTAAACTTTCAAGTTTTATATAGCAATTGAACCAGAACAAATGGATTAAGTGGACCAGTAATTTTATTCCTTTTCACTGATATACAAATTCAAATGTAACTACAAATCCTTAGAAAGAATAAACATGAAATTATTTTAGAAGCCTAAGGTAGAAAAGCAAAACTATCACCACCCAGTTGTATCTAATATCAAGGAACCCTCCTGAAATCTCAAATAAGTAAATGATTTGCCTAAAATTTATATAATATTGAAAATCCAAGTAATTTTTTTTATATTAAAGTGATGAAAGCCTTTCATGAATATTTTAAAACTATAAACATAGGCAACAACAAATTTATAAATAGCTCTTATAATCTGTTTGAGATAACTGCACAGTTGTAAAATAGCATGTCATGTTATCAGTAGAAATTGATATAAAATATTACTGGGGATAATGTTATTAGTGGTTTAAAACTAACAATACAATGTTTGCTAAAGTAAGGAGTTTACTACTCCCATAACAATTATACTGAGCACTGGTGATAGTTCACTTCAATTACTCACTCCATTACCAACAAACTTGGTCAAATACTTTTTCCTTTATATATATAGTGAAAAAATGTNTATATATATATAGCTTCCCTATCAACCAATTAGGATCTGGAGGGAAGGGCTATCTATAAGTTTCCATCCTTTTCACATCTATGGCTCAGGACAAGCTTTTATTTCTTGATAAGAACTAGGATGAGTAAGTTAAAGACAGAGATCAATATAGGTGGAGTAGTATTAAGAGAAGACAACATTAACAAAATCATTAATAAATTGATTTTTATTATAGTCACTACATAAAATAAATGAAGTACTATATACAATAAAATATATTTTTATTATGGTCACAAAATACAATAAATGAAGTACTATATACAAGAAAATATATTTTTATTCACAACATACAATAAGTAAATTAGAATATAACATTCACTTTGTTTTTATAAGTCATTTTCATTTAGGCTTCGTATGAGGACTTTTCCAGGAAGTTAAGTAAACACTAAAAATTAACTAAATGCTGATTACCATGTGTAAATAATTTAAAAAAAGAACTAAAACAGTGGATGTCATGTTTGACACAATTAGAACTGTTTCAAAACAGGACCATACTAAAAATATTCATTAAATGTGTCAACAATGTTTAGCTGCTTAAGGGCAATTAACCACAGCCAAAGTTTGAAGTTTATTGAAAAAAATTTGGATGTACTGACACCAGATATAGAACATGCAACATATCATTCAAAATAAAATATCTATTTGTTCAAATACATTAATTAGGTGTAGTAAATAAGGCCTTTCTTAAATTTAAAAAAATCAATTACATTCTATACTAAAAAATTCCATCTAAATTTGACAAAACAATTGAATGGCAACCTAATCAGTAATATAAAACTACAACTACAGAATAAAATTTCTTTACACTGTATCATATTTCAGTTCAAAGAAATGAGACCCAATACAAAAATGGATAAACAAAACTACTGGGAAAGCAATCAATTAAAATTTTACAAATCAATTAAGAGCAAAGATTAGAAAATAATAAAGGATGTCAAAATAAAACAAATCAATTAAGATAGATTATAGGATAATGGCAATTTGAGTTTAAAAGAAATTAATGGACTGTTTAGAGAGGCAAAAAAACCAGATAGATGATTGTAATTCAAATACAGTTAATTTTACTTTAGAATTTTCACAGGAAAAAGTTTAAGTGAGAACATAAAGAATGAGTTAGTTAATTACAACTAAAATAGACACATTTGACAGATATGAAAACTCAAATCATTAAGATGTACATTAAAAAACAGTTATTCAGAGAAATGTCAAATTTTTTAAGTCTGACAAGATCAAAACTTCCACTACTAAAAATTTGTTTACATTTCATTTAAAAATCAATTACATTAAAAATTTTCAGTTATGATCTCGAATAATTAAATTTTTTGTGGTATATCAATAACATAACACTATTTTACACGAAATGAAGGAAAAAAATCAATAAAAAAACATAAAAATGTCACAGGTGTGGGTATTCAGTACCAATCGTCTCCCGACTTTAAATGGACAATGAAATAAAATAACAGTTTACTCAATTAGGATTAGTGATAAATTCAGATTAAGTTAATGTTATGAATGTTTAAGAAGTATTTCAACTAAAAATTAGTAGGTTATAACTAAATAAAATAATACTTACGTCCTCTGCGAAAGATTCTCTGATCCCCACAGATATTAAAGCACTGAATATTAAAATATAAAACCTTAAATACATCCCCAAACCTAATAGTGTACCGAAGTACCTAAATTTAAGCAATAATTAAAATTCTAAAAAATAATCAAAAAACACATAAACCTAACACACCTCCCAACATTGATCAATGAAATAACTAATATCAATGGTGGTCTATGGCCAGAACTACTTTATCCGCATCGCATCACATTTGCTCTTGTATTAATACGCAGCCAGTGCCCTTTAGATAAAAAAAAAAATAAATAATAGTGAGACAAATAAAGTCAAAGAATCAGAGTAAATTGTTTGCAGTTGGAGAAATTTTCAGTCTGCTGAAAGAATTCTAATTCTAAACTAAATTAAAACTTTTAATAAACTTTAAACTAAAGAAGGTAACTTTTTTTATACAGCGTAAATAATCATTAGTGCTTTTTATAATTTGCCTTAAAGAATCATAAAATAAAATCCAGATTCAAAGATAAAAATTTTCATAAAATACTGCTTAAATTCAGTAATCCATAATTGATAACTTCCGCATCAGAAAAAGCGGGAAGTATAAGGAGTTTAAATGTACTTCTTTCACATTTCTATTAAACGATTATGATTACTACATTTTTACCTTGTGTATTTTTATTTCTTTCATTTTCTAGAGTTAAGAAAAGGCTATTTTATACTTGATTTTAATATTATTAAAATATAGTTGAACCAATAACTATCTTAACCATGTGCAAATATAATATCGCCTTTTGGGATTTTTTTTACTTTCGAAGCTAAACCGGTAACATTGTTGTATTTGGGGGGTAGGTAAGTAGGAGTTTTTCGGGAGGAAAGTGGTGCCTATGTGGGGAAAGCTGAATAGCCCTTCGGGCTAACGAAATGAGTTTTGGTATCATGCCCTAAAAGAAATTAATCTTTGTTAGTTTTTAAATATTTAATTTGGTTGTGGTATTTTATCTCACGTAAATTTCAAACAATTAATGAGATGGAATAGAATATAAAAAACTACCTGTCCCAGCCAGGAATCGAACCTGGATCTCCTGCTATCCGGGCCGGTGTACTTGCCAGTTATACTACCAGGACGCGTTAGTTGTCTTATTCAATTCCCTCTACACTAGCAAGAGCCTGACCCACGAGAAAGGCGAGAACTTCGTCTTGTACTCGAGGGAGCTGACATTGTCATACATTTTGTCGACTCTCGTCATTTACTTTATTTGGGTCAGGCTCTTGCTAGTGTAGAGGGAATTGAATAAGACAACTAACGCGTCCTGGTAGTATTACTGGCAAGTACACCGGCCCGGATAGCAGGAGATCCAGGTTCGATTCCTGGCTGGGACAGATAGTTTTTTATATTCTGTTCCCTCTCATTAATTGTTTGTTAGTTTTTATCTGGTTTGCTTCTAAATGTATGTGAATGAACTCAGATAAAAAGTGCTTACATGGGTGGGTTCAGCCATAAGAAGAATTAACTTGTCAAAACCAAGCGCATTCCTGTTAGTTATCAGTGTTTAGAGAGAACTGTGAAAATATTAATCTTTTCTTTTTTTTATATCAATCTGATGGTTTGATAAATCTTAGCTTAAAAATGGGTCCAGTGAATTGAGGAAAATATGGTGGTGCCATCCTCCTTAATTATTGTGGCAAAAGTAATATGATTATCGAATAGCATTGCTTCGAATGTATGCAGAATGATCTCTTTTGAGCCTCCGCTGAGCTATTATTGTTGACGAGTGATGTGATCTGTACCTCAATGGATTTCCTGTCACAATACCGTTGTTTTCAAGTTGTTGACGATACATTATCTAGAAGTTTGGCAAGTGTTAAAGAGGCTAATTGGACGGAAAATCTCCAGGCCTGTTTCCATCCCGTTAAGCACTTTTTTAATAGATGAAACGTGCATCAGTCCCCTGATAATCCAAGCCTCTCCCACCTGAGCTATGATATACCACCAGGGAAGAATTCTTGTAGATGGTAAATAGCATAAACCTTAGTCTGTGGTGAATCTTTAGGTAAGTCCACTACACATAATTATAAATAAGAATGACACCGTAAAATTTTCTGGGTGGGCTCTGATGCTTCAGCGCCCAGACACTTTTATACTAAGATTGACCTAAACCAGGCTTACAAGCAAGTGCCTGTAGCTGAGGAAGACCGCATCTTCGAATTGACGGTTGTTTTTTCTCAACGCAGTCCAGATATTACTGTGCTGAATGGGCTGTATTCTCACTCTGCCTTATGTTTTCATTGTAGTTTTACTTTGTCAAATCAACTTCCTGCGGGCCGAAATTGAATTTATTGGCTGTATTGAGGACTCTCGGAGATGACACCCTTCCGAGTAAAGTCGAATTGACAAATTAATTTCCTTGTGCTGTCAATTTTCTTGTTTTCTTTGGATCATAAACAACTTTGACACTAGAATTCTCACTTAAATGATTTGAGACCAACATTTTTCACTGTTATAGCAAGAATAACAGTAGGACATTCATCGAGTTGTCTCAAAAAACCGAAGAAGCCTTTGCCGATCCCACAGTAACATCAGAGAAGCTGTGACACTAGCGCATCCCTCTTCAGACAAAATGAAGGGGTTGAAGTTGCTTTGGCCTGTGACGCTAGTAATGTGGTGGGAGGGATCAGAAAGGGAGAGATGCCGTCATATATTGTTCATTACGTCAATGGTAATTTGGAAAAGTTTGGGTGTACGAAACCGAATAGGTCGGCTTGGTACAACAATCTGTTAAAAGCTGTTTATTAGTATGGAAAGGGTATGGAAATGGAATCGATGTACTCAGAGTGAAATATGCTGCTATGAGGCTTAATAATTTCCTACTATTTACTAGAAGAAGAAATCTTAAATAGTGAATTTTCTTTCTTTAATTTATAAATTTGATAGCTGGAGTACGGACGGACGATGTAATGTATGTATACATATATATTTTGTATATGTGAGAACGCAATATATTTTTGTGTCACTTTTATGTAGGATTGGTGAAGATTTTTTTAAATTCCAGTCATAATATGGAAAGGAATAGCCAGATATAATTTAGTGAAGACTGGAATCGATGAGGATCGATAGATCAAAACATTTTTCAATAACTCATTTTTTAAATTGAGTTAATGTATGAATATTATGAAAAAATTGTTTATGAAGCGATTTTCTAACTGAAATTGTCAGCCTTTTGTCACTCGTTTTCACTTTAATTGCAGGTTGAAAACGTCATTTACTTTACTTTGGATCAAACTTTTAATTTACCTCTTTACACTTCTTAACTTCAGCTTCTTTGGTGACTTACAAGTTGTGTTTTGAAGAGGTTACTGATTGGTTTAATTTAATCTAGTGGATTAATGTCATAGACGTTTTGATCTTAAAGTATTGTTTCCATCATGTGTGTTTTAAATTCTGCCAAAATTCTGCCCTTAGAAAATTTGGTTAATGTCTTAGGAAGCATGCTATAAGGTTGTTAGATTTTCACGGTTTATTTAATAATTTGTTAGTTTTAAGAGCATTTCTTCTGCCGTAAGAGTAATGCATTTACCCCTTTGTAATCTCACCAATTTTATTTTATTTTTATGAATTATACCATCAGACATCTAAGCTCCCTTGCTTATAATACCCTTGTTTATAATCCAACTATTTATTGATGATAGGTAAGTTAAGCCAATATGTGAAAAGAAAAAATGAGTTATTGATCAGAATAATCATTATAGAAAACAATTAGCATGCAATAGTGTGCACACAAATGACATCTCCAGAAATAAGTGTTTTTTTTTTTTTTTATTAAACAGAAAACACAACAATTCTATTTAATATAAAATGCATACTGCTACCATATCATAAATAATACTGGTAAAGAAACAGAACTACTAAAATATATAGAAAATATATTTTGAAAATTAAATAAGTGCATGAGATAATAGACTTTATTGCCGCTAATCTTTTGTTTGAAATGCTAATTTTTTAGCAACTAAATGAGAAAACTGCCTTTAATCACTTTAGTCAAAACATAACATCTCCCTGTCAAATCATTGATGAGGCATTCATGTTTTATATATATAGCCAGTGCCCTTTANTATATATATATATATATATATATATATATATATATATATATATATATATATATATATATATATCATGATATTAAAATATAGTTCATATTAAGAATTGTATTAAAGTAATCACCTTTTATGTCCTGAGGACACTTGTTAATGAACATAAGTATTCAGAAATATGTATGATTATAACATATATGAATTACCATTTATTGAAAGATCATGCTGGTACTGGTTGAATTACCTTGTCTGGTACTTGTCTCTAATTAATTTTCGTTACATCTCCACTCCCTAACTTTTTAATCATTCTTATATCTCCCCCAACCTTCCACCCATGAACTTTTGGTTTCTTTGTCATTTCTCATTTTGACTATGTTTGTTTAGTGTATGGGGGGCTCTCTGGGAAGCTTGTGGATCCTCTTAAGAGGTTTATAAACAGTTCCTTAGATGTGTCCTCAATATTCTCAATTGCATCATTTGTCCTCATTGCATCATCAATATTTTCTTGGTTCCTTTTTTTATAAGAACAAATGGCTGACCAAAGAGACACATTAGACTTTGATAACATTACCATTCTTTCCACTGAACCCTATGAACACAAACACCTCTTATCTGAAACTGTTCACATTACCTTACAACACAATCCAGTTAACAACAGAACTGACATAGAACTAATTTCTTACACTTATTCAAACATTTTCAACATTCTGAAAATTAAATCTGTCAAACATTTCTCCTAGTTCCTTAAAGCTACTTATTCGCAATGAATGTCCTATCTTTTTTTCTGGTATTGCCTCCTTTGTTGCAGGCCGCTTTCCCTATGTACTTACTTGCCACCTTTCCACCACCCACGTTGTCCATCTCAAAAAAAATTTCTCACAGTTTTCAAACCCTACCCCTCAGTTATGAAAATAGAATCTTAGTGACACAATGACCCCTCTCGCCTTCATGATAGGTAGGTGTGGTGAATTATATTTTTTTTTTTGTTAGTTTTTTGTATTTTGAATTTTTTCTTCATATTTTACTGCATTCATACTTTTGATATCACATTACATTTCTTTAAGGCAATTCTATGTAATAATAATGTTAATCCTTTAATTTTTTTTGTTGGTTTTTATTTTATTTATATTTTTATTCGTTTGACATTGTATTACAACAGCCCTGAAGATGGCTTACGATGTAAGCAGAAACATTGGTAGATAATTTTAAAAATACACATTTTTTAAAATTTGTATATTTTTGGATCTACCTTGACCGAACCCCAAGAAAAAACATAATATAATAATAATATCTACAGTAAAAAAAACTCTCCATTTGAACATAATTGATTTATTTTTTTCTGATCAGGTGCTTTTTTTTTATTCACTGTTTTTTTCTGGGATGCTTACAAGATTTAATACTACTCAAATCTGTACCAGAGGAGCAAGCAGAAAGAAAACTTTTTTATTGTAATTATTATGAATAATTTTAGGCTCTGGTGGTTCTGTTAAGTTAGATTTGGTTCTGTTAATTTGTGGTTTTTTTTTTTTCATCTTTATTGGAAGAGGTATTAGTTTTTGGTTTATTGTTAGGAGTGAGATTATTATCATAATTATTTTCAACTATTTATGGTTTTTCCATATATTATTGATATATTAATATTAATCAAATTAATAAATTTGAGAAATTGGTATAGTAGGGTCAGCTAAAGTAGTTTTAGTTATAAGTTTGTTATAAATATGTTTTCTAGTTCAGTCACTTAATTAGCTAGTAAATTAGCTTGTCAATTTGTGAGTTATGCAGTTCCGAGTTAGTCCCTTAGGGGATCGAGCTGACTTTGCAAACAATTTTCATTTTTCTTTCATTTTTAATATTTGTTCAGCTTGTTTGCATGAATCTTTATCTTTATTTATAATTCCTTTAATTTTCTTTTCATGAATGTTTACTGAACAATTTCAGTACTAAGATGCTGGATTTTGGTTACAATTAATACATTTCTACAGGATGACTCTCCATGAGAATTAAACCCACACTTACCTCATAATTTAAATTCATTTAGTGTCATTGGTCACCTTCTCTCCTCATGTGATTGAAATTAAATGTCATTTTTAATTTCATTTTAATCAAATTACAAAATGTTTTTATTTAACAGAATGTAATAAATAAATACAAATTTATAAAAAAANAAAATTATTCACAACTCTCTGAGTGATGTCGGTAAAGAAAACAACCAAAACATTATCCCCGATTTGGTTCATTGGACCCCACTTTAACTTTTAGAAAATCAAAAGTTATTCTCTCGTTTAATTCACAATTCTCATAAGACTGCATAGGGGTTTTATTTCCACTCACATTTTTATAAATCTTTTACAGTTTACAACTGATTAACATCTTAATTCATTTAAAATATTCTTTTTTGAACAACTGCTCAGTTCAAAGCACAAGATTAGGCCCTTTGAGTAATTTAAAAATCTATTTGGGAATTATTCGATTAGAGTCCTGTCTAATGTTTCATTTAACAACAAGTTAAGAAAATATTTTTCATTTTTCACTTCTAGTAGCACAGAACCATTTAGAAGGAGTTTATTTTTAATATTACTCAATATTTTCAATAAACTTACAGACCTTGAATATAGTTAGTTATTAAATGGCTATATTTATTAAACATTTTATTTTGTTTAATATATTTTAAATTCATAATTACATATTTTTTACTTCATTTTACATATAGCCTCTGTTTACTTTGAATAATAGTCCACTGTTCACTCAAACTGTTCAGTTTGAGAAGTCCAGGGTGTTAGAATTTAATTATAACATTCCAAAATTAATTGCACATGAAAAAATGTAGAAATACAAAACCAGGTACAAAGAAAAGAAAAATATAATTAGGTACTCCCTGAGAGTTGCAGAAAAAGTCGTATATCCCTGGAGGCTCAACAGCAGGTATTATCATTTCCACGGCTAATATATGTCTGTTCCTTGCATCTTTGACCTCTCCCAAAATTCTCATCCATAATTACTCCTTTGCCTACTTTTGGAACTCCATAGCTCTCAGTATCCATTACTCTACTATCCTCTCCCTGTCCAGATTTCATTTGTTTTCATTTCTCTTGTTACTTTAAAACGATTGGTAGCATTGCTCATTTCTCATAATTAAGGATACTATTTCAGTATTATGAAATTTCATTTTGTTTATTTTGTTTGTAATTAATTTAGTTTTATAGTAGCAGTTAGTTATATAAGATAAATACATTAATTAAGGACCACTGTAATTTGTCATATTATTGTAATATGGTAATTATTAAATAGCACTATTTCTTTCTACTTTTTGAAATTATATTTCTTTTGTTTTAATGTATTTTGGCTTTTAATTTATTTTATATCTTGATTTTGTGTTTATTTTTGTTTCTTCTTCTCCCATGCAAGCTAAGGGTCATGGAGAGAGGGGTTATATACTGATAGTTCTCTGTTCTCGTTCCTGTAGTGATGAATTGGTCTCAAACCCACAAACACATGTATTTCAGGTTAGCCAAGAAACTAGAGAGAAGGAGCCAAAGTTATGGCTTATCTGGAATGTGCCTCCTTAAAGTGTTAAAGTCATATGAGGGTACACATGAGGATCATTAAGGAGGCACACTAAAATATAAATCAAATTAAAAATATATGCAGAAAAATACAAAAAGATAACAAATTGAAATCTACTAGCGAAATCGCAAGACTTGGGGAAAAAAAATGTAAATATGAGAAAACTGTAAAATCCAGATTTCATTGGTAAAAACCTCAAAATAAAATGTGAAAAAAAAAATAATACAAATAACATATGAAAAATAGTCAGACAAAACAATGCTTAATATGGGAAAAAGTATAAACACCCCTCAGAACTGTAATAATGAAAAATAGTAAAAAACGTGATGTAAAAGTGAAGATATTGTCTTGAGGTAGCTAAGGGATTGTAAAGAAAACCAATACTTAATCAACTCGAAGTAATTTTTCTCAAAACAATTGAAACTAAAGTAATGGAATTCAAATGAGAAAAGTCCTATGGAACTAATCAAATATTTGCATCCCGAACTTAAATAATATGATAACAGAAAAAAATGTTTTTGAAGGTGCTCAAAGAGTGATGAGTGACAATAATCAAGACAATAAAGTTATAATTAATCAATAACTAATTGAGCAAAACAAGGTAAGAAATTCAGGCAAACTATAATTAAAAGTTAGTAAATTATAACAAACCCATTTCTTGTGAACATTCTTGACACTCAAGAATTTAAATCTCTCACTGCTGAATTAAATCATTGATTGTAATCATAAGGGTCTTTAAGAAACAATAACAAAACATTTTCAATTTTTTTTTATACAAGAAATACAGGATGTATATATTATGGGACATAATATATTTCCTGTAATATATANCACACACACACACACACACACACACACACACACACACACACACACACACACACACACACACACACACACACACACACACACACACACACACACACACACACACATATACACATATATATACATACACACACACACACACACACACACACACACACACACACACACACACACACACACACACACACAAACAAACACAATATGTCTTAGCTATTAAAAACTTGCTCCAAACAGCTGAGTTATGTTTGAATTTGATATATTTTATTCATAATCCACCCACAAATGTTTAGTTATTTCATAATTAATTATTTATTTCTGTCTAATAGTTTTATTTTGTTATAGAAATACAAATGAGATCTGCAGTAAGTGTAATTTTGTCAACTCCCTTGCCAGACCCCAACATGTCAAATCCAGATTATGAGCAGACCTACCACCATCATTCTACTCTACTTATTCTTGTCAAACATTTAGGTATAAATGGCATTCTATAATCGTGATAGGTTGAACTACTTCAATTAAATCCACAAAGTTCATTCCAAATGATTTTATTGTTCTTTGCTTTAGTGTTTTATGAATAGTTTCCACCAGTAATTAATTAACTGGACATTATTTGGTGAAGAAGAAGAAAAAAAAAAAAAATACAGCAGGAATAACTAATTGGGATATCATAAAGAGCTTATTCTGGTCTTAACCTTTGTAATTTAAATTATCTATAGTAATCCATCTTCATTGGCTTTTTTCCATGACCTAATGACAAATAGTAGCCATTAGGATGTGGAAGAAAGCCATTGAAGATGGATTCCAATAGGTATTTCGATTTTATTACTTATTTACAAGACTTGTTACCAATTTATAACAGGTATTTATGACATACTATTTTGAAAATAAATAAAACAAGAGTAGCCAAAAAATAAAAAATAAAATAAAAGACATAATTTGCAGACTAAATGAAGCAATATTAATAAAAAAATCTTTATAATGAAATTGGTAAGAGTGGAAGGGAAGAAATATTTATCCTGTAAACATTTGAAGTGAGTGAATATAATAGAAGAGGAGCAATTTGAAGGTGGGAAGTAAAGTTGCTATACAATGTTTTGGAGGGAAGGAATTTCAGTGAGGAATATTTTACCATTGCTGTTCCTTAAAGCTGCTCTTAAACCAGAGACACATCAAATTTTATTAGGGTAATTTAACATCCATGCATTTACTCTGTAATAGAAGGACACAATGGAATCAGAAGGCTCCACGAGCCATTCCACATTATTTTTAGTTTGCAGCAAAATACAGCTCTTCAAATGTAAATATTGGAAACTTATCCTTAGTAAATGGCTGTAATTATCTTATTATTTTATTACTGAAACCATAAATGTATAGTTAAAATGATATTCAGGTAAACCTCTCCTCTTGATTGATGAGTGTACACACTATTTATACCTGGAAAATAGGCATACTTAGTCTACATAGACCTTTTCAAATGGGTTTCAGTAACATTTACATGATATATACAATTTGGAAATTCTTCAATGTCTCAAAAGTCTGGCATTCCTCCTTGTAAAAAAATAATTTGTTTTTCTTTTTCCGAAATCTTCCTTACTTTGCCTAGTTTGAAATTTAGGTAGCAGGTGTTTATTTCCTGTATTTTAACTGTTCCTAGAGTAACTAAAAAAATTTCCCTATTCTTCCATCTGATTATTTGCCTTCAAAGTTGAAAGAAGGTGGATTAATGGTTAAATACTTTTTCAAAGTCAACTTGGTTATTATTGGTTGTCAGTATAACCTGGTAATAACTTACCTGTATCACTTAAGCTTTTGGTAGAAAAGGTGCATTCATGAGAAAATCATTTAATACTTATATTTGTTTTTATTTAAAAGAATGTAAAAAATAAATAAAAGTTTTTTTTTTTTTTTTTTTTTTTTTTTTTTTTTTTTTTTCTTTTTTTT
>KZ806866.1:908011-920038 GCA_000696205.2 Oncopeltus fasciatus
CTCCAATGGTGTATGAGAGCAGAGAATACTATATTATCTTTAATTTTTCCAACCCACAGCACTAATATTTTCTTTATGTTATTAATTATTTTACTTTAAAGTTATTGAATATATATTACTATAATTAATGAATTTCCACACTTATAGGTGCCTGTGAGGGCCTAAGTGCTGCTTCTATGTGTGTTCGTTTTCCTAATTCTGGAAAATCTCTATCTGTACAAAGAAATTCATCTTTGCAGGAAGGATCAAATTTGAAAACTAGGTAAGTTTTGTTTATGAAACTGTTAATTCTAGAATATTCTATTTAACATTGACATTTAAACTATTATTATATTATGAATTTTTTTAAATAAATTATTTGAAAAGTAAATAAGTGCATGAGAGCACAAATAATTGGCTTTATTACCACTAATCTTTTGTTTAAAAATTTTTTGGTACAGTACAATTTTCAAGAATACAACTAGATTTGAAAGGACAAAACATAAATTAAATGTTATAAAATAATACTGGTAAAGAAACAGAACAACTAAATGAGAAAACTTTAATCACTTTTCGCAAAACATAAGATCTCACTATCATTGATGAGGCGTTCAAGATACTATGCAATAAAAATGTAGTTCATATTATCAAAAATGAAATAAAAAAGTTTAAGTATAAGTAATACCCACACATTCTTAATAATAATTAATTCTTACATTTTGTTTTTTATTTTGTAGAATTAGTATTCAAGTAGGGGCAAATTATAACTATTTTTTTCTTTATCAATATCTCTTCTACAAAATAATTGAATATAATTTTAATCCTAAAAAAAAAATTATACGGCCGAGTGGTATGTTCTCTTACTATCTTTATTTTCTTCAGTTATTATTTTGATATTTTCTTAATTCAAAACATGATTTTTAGATTTTGATTTTTGTGATGGAAACCCTTTTGCTTCTATTCTATATTCTGGTTATAAATAAATTATATATTATATATATATATGTAAATTATATATTCTGGTTATATACCTTTTCTTGTTGTTGTAATCCTTAGAACTTAGTTTTCTTCTTGAAATCGGCTATTCAGCTGTTAAATACAAAACCAAAGGCAAAGTTTGTTACTGAGCAAAATTGGACTAGTAGAAGTGGGGGATCACCTACAATATTATGTGTGCATAAAAAAAACTTATTTTATGTTTTTTTTTTATGTATCATGATATTTAGTTTAGAGAAACATAATGAAAGAAAGAAAGCAGAAGAAGCTTTATTCTGGGAGTTAAGTCTCCTTATAGGAATAGGAGGGAGTGATGAAAGCAAGGATCTAGACTCAAAAATAGTAGCCTGAGATTTTTTGACATTCAGGGAAAGCTTGTTTGTCAAAGCCCAGGAACATAATTAATTTAGGTCTTCTTGGGTTTTTAGAATAGCGGTTTGTAATAGTGCTTCAGGGATAGGAATTACTTGGGATTGGCCTGACAGGAATGAATGAAACCAAAGAAGGATATTGTTGGAAAAAGATGCAGATTTAAGTTTGAAAAGTAGACGGGAGTGATCAATCGTATCAAAAGCTCTTGTGAAATCAAGGAGAACAATGGTTGAGATTTTTCTGTGATCAATTGCAGCTTGGATGTTAAAGGTTATTCTTTGCAGAGCGGTCTGGGTAGAGAAGCCAGGACAAAAACTGGATTGGAAAGCACAAGGAGCTTTGAATTTTCCAGGAAAGAGGATATTTGTTTCTGTACTAACTTTTCTAAAGGTTTTTCAAGGATAGGGAGAATAGATATGGGGTGGAAATCATTGAATGAAGAGGGATTAGGAATTTTGTTTAAAGGTTTAACAATTGCTTGTTTCCAGGAATTAGGAATGACTGAGTTCTTGGAAGAAAAGTTGTATGTGTGCAGAAGGATGGGAAAGATACTGGAAGGGTGGCATTGAGGAGTTTTATGGGAATGCGATCACAGCCAACTGCATTTGTTTTTATTTTTGATATAACTGCTTAAAGATCTTTAGGAGTAATGTCGGAGAAAAATAAATAGTTTGGGTTAAAATCAGATCGGCTTGGTAAGGAAATAGAAAAAGGAGAACTCAAGCAAGAAGGAAGTAAAATTAGAGTTGAAGTCATTGGAAGACCCAGGGAAATGAGGAATATTGAGAGAGGGTTTGCACAAGGAAAGGCTCACTTTCCATGCTCAGAAGAGTATGTTCCACTTGGACTTAGGGTCAGGAGCAGACAGAAAAAAGGTTTTTTTGTAAGTCAATAATAACTAGGTTCAGCCAAGTGACAACAGTTCATGTATGATGAGTGGGTTCAAAGGAACCAGTAAAAAGGTTAAGGCAGTTGAAAAGGTTCTCTAGATACAAATAGTCAGCAGAAAGAGAAAGAAAGTTGGAATTGAAATCACCAGAGATAATTATATTAAGATAAAAGGGAACTCAGAACAGGAAATGGTTTAAGCCAGGTTTCACTAAGGAAATGACATAGAAAAAGTTTCGGTTTAAAATTTTTGAAATTCGTCGAAATGAGCAGAAAGGGACAAGATAGCTACCAGAACTTAAGTATAACTCTAGCAGAGAGCGACTAATGTAAATCTCGAGGAATTAAAACAAACTAATAATAAATAAGAAATGGATAAATAAATAACGCACAATTACTGATAAGAAACAAAACTTGCTTAGGAAAATAAGCAAAACAATAAAAGACAGTGTCACTGAAAGATTAGATTATATAAATAAAGAGAATGTTACACAATTATAGATTAAAGAGAGATAGGAAATTTGAATATTTTAGCTTGCTTATTCTTTTTCTGGCATGCCAGGTAGTAGAGGCTCTTATTTGTGGGCCTCATACTCTCTCTATATATAAATGGAATGGGTTTTACAGGTTTGTTTATTAATAAAATACTTGTTTTAGGTATTAGATGCAAAATTAAATGAATAAAAGTTCCTTTACTTTACATTTACCAGGTCCTTTATTTTATAGCCTAGATGCTTCAATTAGTTGTTTTTCTTAATGAAATTTGGGATATCACTTTTAAATGTAATTTGAAAGACAGAGTGAAATAAGAGAAAAGGAGCAGGGCATTACCTGATATATCAAGTGTGAGTAAAATATTTAATTTAGGATAATGAAATTCAACTCAGATTTATTTAGAGATAAAATAATCAGTTTAGGAGTTGTGCAGCAAAATTAAGCAATTTGGAGAGAGGAGTGGGAGTTTACTGGTATTTTTAATGTTATTTTAAGGCTTTAAGCAAAACTTATTCATTTTTCCTCATGAAGTTTCACATATCCCTTTCAGACATAAAAATAAATGCTGAGTTCACTGTTGAATTAAATGTGATGAATAGGAGTGGAGGATACTTGAAATGTCAACTCCAAGTACAAAAATATAATGCTACAGCGGTTATATTTAGTTTACTGCCACGGAACTCTTCTTAGATTTGTTTAAAAATTAAATGTATATTCTATAAAGGTGAAGGATTTTATCACATAGAATTTTCAATTACAAATTTAATTAATTCAATTCATTAACTGTAAAACTAATTAACTATGGCATTTGCTTAGTTTATGCAGTTATTGCTTGACAGATTTTTTCATACATTTTAATAAAATTTGTATATACTGTCATTATTAATATTGATTATAATCTTTCTTGTTTGTGATTAAGATTTATTTAACTATTCTGTAATATGCAGGGTCTTCATTTGAAGACGGCTCAAATGCATTTCCTGCATAAATGGTGTGGAAAAAATGCATGAGGAAAAATTGGTAGTCCATCATCTTTAGTTTCAATGAAGAAGAATGTGTGTCAAACAAGAGAAAAATATATTCATTGAGTTCTTAAAAATGTACATTACTCAGCTTGCACAGAAAAATTAATATTATTAGTTTATTTCTTCTATTCATTTTTGTTTTCTTTTAAGGAATACTACTACCAAAAATGCATTAGGAATGGAAATCTTAGAACCTTCCTCTCTCCCATCACTTCAACTTCCTGCCAATGCTTTATCTAACGAAGATATATTAAAAAGTTACAGAGAAGCTATAATTCACTATAGCAAGGTAAGATATACACCAAAATGTTTTAGTAATTTTATGAGATATAGAATGTATAAAAGTTTAGGTTAAAAAAAAGAAATGTTTTAATTCAAAAATTTGTCTTTTATTTACATTATATTTCATTATATGACGTGTATTGTTTCCATTAAACACGTTTTATTAATGACTAGATTTAACACTGTATGAAATTCTTAGGCTGGAAACGATATTAAAATATTTTGAAAAATTCACCTAAAACTAACTGAAAATTCATCAAAGATTCTATAAAAGTATGGTTGGGTTGTGGATGGATTTTGTTGATAAATACTCAGAATTGGAAATATATTTAATATTCATTAATTTATTTTTTGAAAAATATTTTAATACATTTTTCATTGTTGTTATGTACAGATTATGTTAGGTATTAAATTTATATTTTTATAATTAAAAAAAAATTGTTTAAGCCATTCTGAATCATTAATATTATGTATGCATTTAAGATATAATTGTTTCAACACCTAAATGCATAAATGTTTAGATAAGTTGCTGTAGTAATTTGAACTTTAAAATTGTTATCAAATCCTTTTAATTGTTATTAAATCTAGAAGTTAAAACCAACTAGAGACAAAACTTTTTTTTTGTTTTGTGTCAAATGAATTTCGGTTGTTTTGTTTTGTGAAAAAATCAAGGATTAAAATTTTTTATATCTATTTTCAAAATGTAATTAATAATTAATTAGTTAAAAATTAATTAATTATTAATTTTGGTAAACTATTTATCATTGTATTACATAAATTTTTCTATAAAGTTCTATAATTTTTTTTGGTGTCTATCAAAATAAATAGCATACAAGCGCATTTTCAAAATATATTGATGGAATGTTTTGTTTTAATAAAAAAAACACCATCTCACAAAATTCTTCTTTTTTTTTATTTATCAATTCTTGGATCAAACCCATTTTGGGGTTCAGTCAAGGTTGATAAAAAAAATACAATTTAAATAAACTTCAACAAATTCTCTACTAATATAAGTCAGGTCAAAAATATTAGAATAAATTAGATACATAATTAATATCTGAAAACTTCCAATGGAAAACTACAGTGTTTTTTTTTTAATATCTAAGTAAATATCTAAGAAATAGATCCAATAAACTCAAAAAATATGGTGTATGTCATTTTTTTTCTGTAAAATTCAGAATTTAAAATAAATTATTGAAATTTATAATTGTAAGAAGTCTGCTGGACCGATAATTTGGTGGTTTTAGATTCTCTTACTAGATGTAGCACCTCTCATGCTAAGGAGTCTAACATTATAGTGAGAAATATTTGTAATGTAAATGAAAAAATGGATGTATGTTCTTAGGTCTATCAGTCATTCAATCTTGGAAGAATGACTGAACTGATTGACTATTTTTGTCTTTAGGTATTAGGTCAACTTTTTTTCTGGTATTAAGCATTCATATACCCCAAAATGATTAGCCCCTTTTTTTTATAAATTAAAAAAAATTTATGAAAAACAACAGTTTTTTATTGTGTCCTGAGAGAGACAGATACTCCTAAAACTAGTTTAGTATTGATTGAAGTATGGATTGTGGAATCATGGTTTTTTTACTTACCTCTACTGGCTGTGTCTTATACAAGAATCAAATTATTTAAGTTTGTGATTAAAAAAAAACTTGATGGTATATCTTAAATGTAACTTCCAAGTGCTAGGTGTTATCATTGCTATATTTTATTATACTGTAGATATATAAGAATATTGAATAAAAAGAATATGAAGAAATATGAAGTATTTAATACATAGAACTAAGTTTACTATAGTCCCAAAACAAGCCAACTAGATTAGGAAGCAACACACTCTCTCACACTTCCACATGCACAAACACACTCACGCATGCACACTCACACGTTTTTTTTAAATAAGTCTTTGTCATCTTATTGAACAGAATATTTTATTATTAATGCGATGCTACAACACAATGTCATGTCTAAGCCTTCTCAATCAGCAGCTGTCAGGAGTCTCTGTCTAGTGCTGCTTCTACCCAGTTGCGAACCCCCAGAGACGTGGTGTCTCTGTCCACAGAGTCTAACCAGCGCTGCCTTGGTCGACCGACTCTTCTCTTTCCGTGGATAATCATCACCAATGCGTGCAACATGCCCAGCTCATCTGAGTTTGGCTCACTTGATGTTAGCAATGATACCAGGCTTGCCATAGAGCTAGGTTGGTCCTACACCACCATCTTTCATGAGTGAGAACTGTTCCAAATATCCTTCTAAGGATTCTCCTATTGAAGATTCTGGCATTTGACTCTGGTCGTGGGTCCTGATGTGAGCGCCCAATCATGTCAATGTCATCTACATAAGCCAGAAGTTTTACAGACTTATTAATTATGGTTCCAGTTGTTTGGAAGCCTGAATCTCTTATTTTCCTCTGAAGGGCCATATTAAACAGCAGGCAAGCTCAAGTGCCCCCTGTCGAACACCTCTCTCAACTTTGATTGAGGACTGATCCCTCTATATTTGCACCACACTTTCGAGAACCATCATGACCATCTTGATTAGCCTATCTTCTAGAGGATGTCAAATTGCCTACGAGCTTCATAAATTATATAAAGTTTATGCTATCGTAGGCTGCCCTGAAATCCACATACAAGTGATGGTTTGTGATATGAAATTTGCATATTCTCTCCAGTATTGTCCTGAGACTAAATATTTAATCTGTTGTTGACCTGCCTCTTCGGAATCCTCACTGGTAAGGCCCTAGCTCTTTTTCTGTGAATGATTGAGCTGCCCAAACAGAATGTTCAAAAGCACTTTGTGCACACAAGAAAGGAGAGTACTGCATTGAAAGGGATCTCCCTTCTTGAAAACCAGGCAAATTAAGGACTTCCTTCATCCATCCTGTGGAACCTCCCTAGTCCAAATGTCCATGAGGAGGTTATGGAGGGCCCTCATCAATCAATACTTAAGGAGCTCCGTTGAAAAATCATCCATTCCTGGTGCTTTGTGACTCTTCAGCTTCCTGAGTACTTCAACTTTCTCGTCGTCCGGTGGTTACCATCTCACCTGATAGGATGGATTGGAATATAACCTGCTCTTCTTTGTGCTCTCTCTCAAATATTTCCTTATATTGGCTTTTCCACAAGCTCATGCTAGTCTTTTTTTAAACCAAAATATCCCTCTGAGCCCTGTAAGCAGTGTGTAATGGCTTGAACGGCTTCTTGCTCTCATTCACCATGGCATAAAATTTTCTTACTTTTTCTTCTACTCAAGAGTGTTCTACAGCTTGCAGCTCCTTCCTCTTCTATTTCTTTCTTGTAAGGAGATGCTATTCAGCTTTTCTTTTTTACTCTCTAGTTTTCTACATCCATCACAGCCTTGAATGCAGCATTCTTAGTTTTTGTGATCTGGAAACATTCCTCATCAAACCACAGGCTTCGAAATTTTCTAACTTCAGATCCCAGGATTTCTCTTATGCTTCTGACCTTAGCTGTTTGGATCTCATCCACTGCTCGGTCATGTTACCTTTCACCTCATGTTGCATGCAAGGACCAGTTTTTATAGTTTTTCTTCCAAGCGTGTCTGCGTACAACATTCTCGGTATCCCTCAATTTCTTTAGGTTGTACCATTTCCACAGCTCCACTTTTGGATTAGTGGGGTTAATCCAAGCTGCTATACGGGCTATTAGCATGTGGTCTGAGTTCGCATTCGACCAGCGGTGTACCCTGACATCATTGAGAATTATAGGTCTCCTGCCCACCAGGATATGGTAAATTTGATTGCCAGTGTTTCTATCGGGGCTTAATTTAAATTGAATAAAATTTATTTATACCTTCATACAAATAAATTTTAAATCCAACAGCATCACATCAATTCAAAAATGGATGTGATGCTGTAGGGATTCAGCCGAACAAGCAAGCTTGCATATGATATACTGAGCATGGCTCTGTGCTAGTTTTATGACTGTATTAAAGAAAATATTATATTCTTTGATAATTTATTTCACATAAGAATAGAGACTTGAATTTATACTTATAAAAATAATAGTAGAAGAAGCCAAAACTATTATGGGACTCACTGGTTTCATAACCAATAAATGAAACCAAAATTTTGGTTAAGACCTATTCCTTTTCAAATGATCCGAAAGAGAAAATTGTTTCAATAAGTGATGTTGGTTTTGCCATCAAACTTATATGTTAATAAATGAATGTTGGTTTTTTTTTGTTTTGGGATTGAAAATAATGGTATATAAATATGTTTTTTTTGGAGCCCCATGGATCCTATCAATAATTTAATTTCCTGATTCACCAAGTGTACTAATCATAAAGAAACTGTTGTGTTAGCTAAAGTAAATAGCTAAGCCCTTCAATACAAACTGGAAGAGTATGTAATTTAACAGAGTTCAAAAGTATTAATTCTATGCATTCCATCTTTGTATTTTGATAACTTTCTTTAGATAAAAGTAAGAAAAATATATAAATTTCCAAATTAAAAATATTTTGCCTATCAAATGATCTTGTTCTTGATGCCTTCTGATGATATGAGATATATGGAATGAATTTATTTCAAAAGTAATGTAATATAAAATGTTAATGAGCACTGTATGGTTTATTTTTGTTTAATATATACTTTTACCATTTTGAAAAATTGAATATTTTATCATGCTTATTAGACATTTTATATTGGACCATGCTACAGCTTAAAAATTTTTTTTTTTATAATGACTAATATGTTTTTTAGTATCAAAATGCTGGTGTTATAGAAACTGAGGCTAGTTTCAAAGCTGCAAGAATTGCTGTGGAGCTCAATATGATTCTTCATGCTTCAAATTTTCTTCAAAATATAATTTTTATCAATCTTATTATACCTGAAGAACAAAAGGTTTGTCTATTTATTCTTACTTGGTTGATTATACTTATGGTTACTGAGAAAACATATATATATATATATATATATATCTGTATGCGTTATAACGNTACACCCGGTCGTTCGGTGTACAGGAAGCCCACACTCACACAGAGAACGATTCTTTGAAGGTGATTCACTTCACCACCCAAGTAGGGCTCACCAGAACACTAGGAGAGCCATTCCTGTAGCTGAGCCACTGGGATATAACCTGGGGAATGTTGAAGGGAGACGGAAGAGAGGACAATTAATCAATTCATCATTATTAGTCGTTTGTAATAAAAAAAATAATAATAAAATAAATAGGTGAACATCACTGTGCGTGGAGAAGGGGCCCATCGACCCCACTCCTAATAAGTTAAGGCATTATGGCCTAGGAGGTCAAGGATTGTATTCATTTGATATTGGGAGGCTTAGCAGCACCCCACAGTTCTACACCCTAGGTCTAGATTGGTTGTATTATGGTCTTGTATATGGTCAATTTGTTTTCTATTGTGAGCTGTGAGCTCCTATTTAATAAGAGTCTGTGGTGTCTGAGATGTTATTGTATGTAACATTATTAGAAGAATCTTTTCTTAGCTGAAAATTTACCTCTATGCATTTGGACTCATTTATTTCAAATCTCCATTTGCTGCAACAAGGTTATTATCCCGAATAGCATCAAGGTGGTTTTGTAAAATGTTGGAAGTGGTTTTGGAATCAAGATGAGAGAAGATCACTTTGTCCTCTGCTAAGAGGGTATTAGGATGAGGAGGGATGTCTGCAGTATAAAGGTTAAAAAGGATAGGTCCAAGCACATGGCAGTCTTTGTGGATACCTGCTTTCACAGAGAAGTGATCAGAGTAATCTGATCCTTGCTAGATCCTAAAGAAACGGTCAGAAAGGTAAGATTTAAGGATTTGGTATAGGATGCTTAGAAATAAGGACTTGAGCTTATATAATAGACCAGTATGCCATACTGGGAAAAGGAAATGAAATCAAAACACGAAACACCTCTGGACAGTAGAATGAGGGGATCGGAAGCCAAACTGATGATTAGGAAGAATATTTTAATAAGTTATTATAGTTGTCATTCATTTTAGAAGAACTTTCTCAAATACCTTAGAAAGTAAAGGAAGAAGGCTAATTGGTCGATAGGATAATGTGTTAGAAGGTTTACAGGGTTTGGGAAATGATTATTTCAAAAAATTTTCAGAGAAGTGGAAAGTGGGTGGTTCGAAGGACACAATTATAGTACCTCTATAATTGTGTCCTTCTGACTTACCTAGTCAGGAAGAAAATTGCTTTTTGGGGTAATTATGTGTCCAGTGACTCATCAACCTCTGTATTATTGAACAAGTTATCGGGATCTGGATGAGAAGTAAATGTTTGCTTTAGATGCTGGGCAAAAACTTTGGCCTTGTTTTTGTCATAAGAGGCCCAGGAACCATCTTCTCGATACAAGGGAGCAGAAGGTTCATGATATTTTAGGATCCTGCGAGCAGCAGTCCAGAGGGATTTGTCTGCTGCTGAGAGGCTAGACAGGTGGGCATTAAATGCCTTATTTCGTAAAGCACCTAGTTTTTGTTTTACGAGATGGGATAGCTGGTTGAACTTCCTACGATCTGAGGGATGCCTGTACCTCTGGAACAGGGCTTGAGCATGACGCTTAGCCAGTATGAGGTTTTTAATGGAATCAGAGAGGGGCTCAGCTGAATTTACAGTGTAGCGGGTGCTAATGGGTTTTAAGTTTGCCTTCCAAAGGCATTGCTGAATCTTAACAGTAAAGATCTAGACACCATCATCCGGCTCTTCAGAGTTTTAAAATGAATTTTTTTAAATAAATTATTTGAAAAGTAAATAAGTGCATGAGAGCACAAATAATTGGCTTTATTACCACTAATCTTTTGTTTAAAAATTTTTTGGTACAGTACAATTTTCAAGAATACAACTAGATTTGAAAGGACAAAACATAAATTAAATGTTATAAAATAATACTGGTAAAGAAACAGAACAACTAAATGAGAAAACTTTAATCACTTTTCGCAAAACATAAGATCTCACTATCATTGATGAGGCGTTCAAGATACTATGCAATAAAAATGTAGTTCATATTATCAAAAATGAAATAAAAAAGTTTAAGTATAAGTAATACCCACACATTCTTAATAATAATTAATTCTTACATTTTGTTTTTTATTTTGTAGAATTAGTATTCAAGTAGGGGCAAATTATAACTATTTTTTTCTTTATCAATATCTCTTCTACAAAATAATTGAATATAATTTTAATCCTAAAAAAAAAATTATACGGCCGAGTGGTATGTTCTCTTACTATCTTTATTTTCTTCAGTTATTATTTTGATATTTTCTTAATTCAAAACATGATTTTTAGATTTTGATTTTTGTGATGGAAACCCTTTTGCTTCTATTCTATATTCTGGTTATAAATAAATTATATATTATATATATATATGTAAATTATATATTCTGGTTATATACCTTTTCTTGTTGTTGTAATCCTTAGAACTTAGTTTTCTTCTTGAAATCGGCTATTCAGCTGTTAAATACAAAACCAAAGGCAAAGTTTGTTACTGAGCAAAATTGGACTAGTAGAAGTGGGGGATCACCTACAATATTATGTGTGCATAAAAAAAACTTATTTTATGTTTTTTTTTTATGTATCATGATATTTAGTTTAGAGAAACATAATGAAAGAAAGAAAGCAGAAGAAGCTTTATTCTGGGAGTTAAGTCTCCTTATAGGAATAGGAGGGAGTGATGAAAGCAAGGATCTAGACTCAAAAATAGTAGCCTGAGATTTTTTGACATTCAGGGAAAGCTTGTTTGTCAAAGCCCAGGAACATAATTAATTTAGGTCTTCTTGGGTTTTTAGAATAGCGGTTTGTAATAGTGCTTCAGGGATAGGAATTACTTGGGATTGGCCTGACAGGAATGAATGAAACCAAAGAAGGATATTGTTGGAAAAAGATGCAGATTTAAGTTTGAAAAGTAGACGGGAGTGATCAATCGTATCAAAAGCTCTTGTGAAATCAAGGAGAACAATGGTTGAGATTTTTCTGTGATCAATTGCAGCTTGGATGTTAAAGGTTATTCTTTGCAGA
>KZ806867.1:14192-59146 GCA_000696205.2 Oncopeltus fasciatus
TTTTTTTTTTTTACATAAACTGCTAACAGCTAAATAAATGATTTTTAAAGAGAAATGCAGAGGGAGCAAGGAAAAAAATTCTACTATCTCAGCCGGCAATCGAACCCGGGTCTCCTAGTTTTTTTCAGATATTCGAGGACATTTTAAAATTTTACTTCATAAGCCCAAGCCATTTGTTTTTCTGAATAAAATATTAAGTTTTTATTTACAATATTAAGTTTTTTATTTACGTAATGGAATTATGATATTAGTGTTTAAAATAAAGTTGAGTTTTTATTTTATAATTTCTAAGTAGGTGATCATTTTACTGGCTAAAATAGCACCATGATTACTAATGACTTAAAAATTTAATCTTGTTCTCATTAACCTGCCAAACATAAATTATTATTAACTAGTATTATAGTTAAAAATAAACAGTTAAATATAAAAACATACTTAATTAAATAATGATATTAATTGTGGTATTTAATCCCATGTTAAATTTATACAAGAAATGCAAAGGGAGCCAGAAAAAAAAATCTTACTACCTCAGCTGGGAATCGAACCCGGGTCTCCTTCTATCCGGGTTGGCAGCTCGCCGGTGCCCGCACTTTACTCCGAGTCTAAACCCTCAAGTAATTCACACTACCGAGGCAGATTTGATAATCTTTCCAACCCCCCGCACTTTACTCCGAGTCAAAACCCCCCAAGATAAGATGAATATATTGTCTTAAACTCGAAGGAGCTAACATTGTCATCCATTTATTAGATTCTCATTCTATCCGATATTTCATTTTTAAATGAGAAAATTAATTGTGATACCTAATCCCATGTTAAATTTTCTACAAGAATGCAAAGGGAGCCAGAAAAAAAGATTTTACTACTTCAAGTATCGACGTTTCGGCTTACATTTTAAGCTATCTTCAGGGCTATCATGAAGGTGATGATGAAATTTTGAAATCAAATCAGTATTTTAAATAGTTAATACATTTAAATTTTATATGCACGTACAAATTTTCTTACCACTATAATGATAAATAAATTACATTTTGAATAATACCTTCATCTTTAGTGGAAGATTTCTGAGGCTCCTTAGTTTGAAACTTAGAGTCTACTGGATTAGCCTACAATATAAAAGGAGTGAATCAAACTGAATGGAAAATAATTTAATATGAGGGAGAATAACATTTAAAAAGGACAACAAAAAAAGAATGGCTCCACACTAAAAATGGAAAAATAGTCAAAATTTCAGTCTCTTTCTCACAACTTCAAGACTACTGAAAATATTCAGATTAATTTTAGAGAATAATCTAATAAATACTAAAGTAATTGTGAATAATAAAACATAAGTACTATGAGAAAGTGAGAATAAATCTTACATCTTTTATATATGCNTTTACATATATATATATATATATATATAAACACACAAACAAACATAAGGGTATGGTAATCCAGTAGTTGGAAACCCTGACTAATTTCTCCAGTAATCCAATAGTATGACACTGGAGCCCTGAGCTGAGGGTCCCAGGATCCATTCTCACAGTTAGCTTTTTCTTTTTGAGCTCATATTGATAATAACCCGTAGGATTTCTGGGGTGCTCCTGGAAACATCTTCAATGTGATTAATAATATGTAATTATATTTTATACAAACACAAAATAACGAAAAATAAAAACTAATCAAAATACAATTTAATTAAACAAATAAAAAATTTTGACAAAAGTCATATAAAAAAAAAACTTGAATAATAAATTAAAACTTACAAAATCAAATTATGAATTAAATGAAACATTTTAAAAATAAATTATATTTTTGGAACAGCATCATAAATTATTTCTCATACTCCAATTTATTATTTTTAAAAACTGCCCTTTAATTTTTTATTTTCCATAAGAAGTAACATTTAATAAATTGTAAATTGTTTATAAACGGAAATTTTCAAAATAATATAAAAATAAACTTAACTGTTCAATTTTTTTTTTTTTTAGAGAACATGCAATTATTCAAATTCAAATTATGTAACATAACACATTGTGTACTATAAATGCAAAAATAAAAATAACAAAAAAGTGGTAAATGTAGAAAATGTATAGTGGACCCACATTTTTAAAAATAAAGAAACCAAATTAGGTACTTAGGCTTTTCATTCATTTGATAATTCATTGAAAAAAGAGGGTCTCAGAAAGAGACCAAAATTTAAAATCATAATAACTACATTGTTTTTTTGAGTAATAAAAAAATGTATAGCACATAATAGGAGTTAAATATAATACTATGTAGGAATGCAAGCATTAATCTTAAGTAACCATATGTATCCTTGAAAATAGTTTTAAAAAATATGACAAACATGAAATTGAGATACATGGAATATTTTTTAAATTTCAAATAGAAAATTTAAAAATAAATACAATAATCTTTTTTAAGTCTTGCTTTGCCATAATTATACTATATTTGACGCAATTAAGATCTTATCAAATTCCATTAAAATAAATTTATGAAATATAACTTCAAAAATTTTGATATAAGTATTTAATATGTGACAACAATATTTTTAAAGTTTATATGGGATCACATCTCATACATAATATATATAGTCACAGGTAAAACATATTATTTAATGAAGAGCAAGTACAAAAATAACATACTAGCACATTCAATATGCTGTTTCAGATTCCTTCAAAATGTATTCAACATTACATTAGAACAATGAAATTTTATAGGCTTAATAACTTAGCTGCTGAGCTGCTAAATTTATTAATTGGGAGATACTAAACTTCAAGTACTAAATAAATTAACTAAAAAAATATCTTTTTTTTTTTTTTACTTCTCTGGCAAGGTATTATTAAAAACAGTTTAATTGTAAAGTATTATCAATATCTCAAATAGAGAGTTTTTGACTGAAGAAATTATTAGTAGAAAATTTTTGTTGGGGTTCGGTCAAGGTTCCTCTAAAAAATGAAAAAAATTTGTATTTTTTATAACCTGCTCACATTTAGGCTTACATTGTAAGCCATCTTCAGGGCTGTTGAAATGTAATATCATAAGAAAAAAATAAAATGATTTACATTATTATTACATAAAATAGCCTTGACTTAAAATAATGTGATATCAAATAACAAATGTGTAGATAAAATTTACCAAAACCTACGTATCATGAAGGCGAGTGGGGACTTGTTGCCGCCTGGATGAAATGTTCATTACTGAAAAGTAGGGTTTAGAAATTGGAAAAACTTAAGATGGATGATGTGGGTGGTGGAAGGGTGGGGGTGTGAGGTGGTAGACACAAAAGGAGAGTGACCTGCATCAAAGGGGGTAATAACAGGAAAATAGGTAGGAATTATTTAGGATAAAGGAACTAGGAGACAATTTAGACAGGTTTATTTAGGAGGAGGGCTACTGGTTTTTCAGAATGTTGATAATATTTGAATAAGTAGAAAATTTGTTTTATGTCAGTTCCATCATTAGCTGGATAATACAGTAAGTTAATGTGAATGATTTCAGATAAAAGGCGTTTGTGTTTCTAGGGTTCAGTAAAAAGAATGGTTATGTTATCAAAGTCAAATGGGTGTCCTTCATAAATGACGTGTTTTGTGAGGGCAGTTTTATTGTTTTTTGTTAATGTCATTTTTCTGATTGTTAATTCTACAGGAAATGTGATTGTTGCTAAGTTTGGATGAAGAAGAGTTAATATTAGAGACAATAGGGTGAAGGGGTTCTGAAGTTAGTGGATTTTTGGAAGGCTGTAACACCTAGAAGCTTGGGAATTGTAACAAATGAGTTTGTAATATCTTTATTAGTCAATATATGTTGCATCACATAGTTTTTTGTTTTTTTTTATCTGGTTGTTGAATACATTGTAAGCCATCTTCAGAGCTTTTATGAAGAACAGTAATTTCAGTCATAAACATGTGATCTCGCCTTCATGATAGCCCTGAAGATGGCTTAAAATATAAGCCGAAACTTCGGCAGATAATTAAAAAATACACATTTTTAAATTGTATTTTTTAGATCTACTTTGAACAAACCCCATCTAAAAGAACATCTACTAAGATGGTAAAATAAATATGGTGTATAATAAAAAGAATGAAGTTTTCATGAGGTGGGTCCCAAAACAGCTGACAGACAAATCAAAATTGAAACAAGTGGAGGCCGGGCAAGAGTTTTTGAGACGCTACATACTTCATGGTGAATTTCTCTGCTTCATCGTTACTGGAGATGAAATTTGGGTTGCCCACTACACACTAGAAACCAAAAGGCAATCTCAACAATGGCGTCACACCTCTTCACCCTCTGCCAAAAAAATCAAAACCTATTACAATTTCATCCTGTCAAGGACTGTCAAGGCATAATTATTATTGAATATTTACCTCAAAGGGAGACCATAAATGCTGCAAGATACTGTGAGACCCTAAGAAAATTATGGAGGGTAATTCAGAACAAGAGGACAGGCATCCTGACAAAGGGAGTATGCCTGCTGCACAATAATGCCAAACCATACATGGCTAACACCACGAAAGACCTGCTTGCCTCGTTCAAATGGGATGTCCTGGACCATCACACGCATTCCCATGACCTAGCATCATAGATTACTACTTCTTTACCTCCCTGAAGCTGCATTGGGTGAAAAAAGGTTTTCAACCAACGAGGAGGTGGATAAGTGGTCGAAGGGATTAGCGTGAAACTACTTCGAGGAAGGCATCAAAATATTGATAGATACTCCAGTAAACCACCTACATTGATAGGAATGGTGACTATGTCGAAAATTAGCTTAGATATGTACTAGTGTAAATAGGTAATTTTTTGTTTAAATAAAAATTCTTATAACCAAAAAAAAATGTAGTACACTTACTTTCTGGACATCCCAAAAACATAATAGAGATAACTGGGAATTATATTAAAAAAACCAAAAAAAAATGAATCTTAATAAAATTTATATTGGAAATAATAAAAAAAAACCTTAGTAAATTACTGCATTGGTACAGCATATAGTTAATAAAGGAAGCTATCTTTTATATATANATCACAAGGAGTGAAATTTTTGGGGATCTCTCGCCCTTCGCCACTGAGGAGTGAAGAGAGGCTGTGTGGTGTTGTGGAAGGGACTCAGAAAGGGGAAGGCGATTGGACAATTGATGCCAGGTCTTAAAGTGGCTTCGAGAATGTGGATATAGGCAAACTCTCTTGTCTTCAGTTGCAAATCATGTCAGGATGTTGTTCAATCACTTAAACTTAGAAAACGTCATTAAAAGACTCTGAGCATGCCTTGCTATGGGAAGAGGGAACTGTGGTTCTGAACAGGATACTCTGTGGTTATTAATTCTGAAATTTAGGGGCATTTTCTTGCATAAAAAGCAGGACAAAAATGGAATTGAAGTAGGAATACACAATTATTGGATGTTCAACATGCACATTTCAAATCCTGGGAGATACTAAACTTCAAGTACTAAATAAATTAACTAAAAAAATATCTTTTTTTTTTTTTTTTTTCTCTGGCAAGGTATTATTAAAAACAGTTTAATTGTAAAGTATTATCAATATCTCAAATAGAGAGTTTTTGACTGAAGAAATTATTAGTAGAAAATTTTTGTTGGGGTTCGGTCAAGGTTCCTCTAAAAAATGAAAAAAATTTGTATTTTTTATAACCTGCTCACATTTAGGCTTACATNTCTCACTTAGTGAATGTCATTTAAGCTGCATGCAACAAAACAAACAAAGGCTGATAAGACAACGATAGACCAGCTCATAATAAAATCTGAAGTGTTTTTCCACACACTTTCACGCGTTTGGCAGATAAGTACCAAGCTGATAAAACATGATTTATTTATAACCATAAGTTTGAAGAGAGAATTATTGGAGCCCAATTTATAAATAATAATACAAATTCTATTAACAAAAAAATTATACCAAATTATTAAACAGATTTAAAAAAAAAATTAAATTATTTGTTATTACAAATTTAATTTTTTTTTAAATTAAATTTAATTTGAGTTTTTATTCATATATAAATTTTAATAATTACTGATTTGCTTTAGTTTGTTACTGTTCTTATTAGTTCATAGTAATGTCATATAATTGATATTCATTTATCATGTCTTCTAAAATCCTCATCTTAATGTTTAGCCACAAGAATTAATAAAATTGTGGCTCATAAAGATTTTAATTTATTTTTTTATTTTTAGTAATTTTAAGATTGCTTTTTTGTTTGTGGGGTGAGATCCAAGCTTTGCATTGAATGCATCATATTCTTCCAATCTCTATTAATTTTTGTCACTAAAGATATGTATGGTCTAGTTTTATAGTGATAGAAATCACTTTTCTAGTGATCAATTCTGATCATTTTTCAAGAACCCCTGCTTTCTAGAATCAAGCTACTCATGATGAACGATTCCTTTTTGATCCCACGAAACTCTCAGCATCACATTCCTCGGCATCAATACAGGTTTTGCCAGTTTCTGAAATATCTCTGGGCTTAGATAACTAATATTTTGGCACTTAATAGCCATACATAACTAAAATTAGGAACCGATTTTGGCACTGGCATTTACTAAAGCAGTTACTACCACACATTTTTTAATGAATTTGAGCAGCACTTTTTATTTTTCATCACTAGGTATACCTAAGAAGTAAAAAATAAAATATGACCTTTGTTTTCCAAGCATAATATCTTTTGACAAAGAAGATGAATAAAACTAAATTATAGATAGAACGATATCTGAATCTGAAGAATCTCCTCACAGGACCAAGCACAACAGACAAAACTTAGTCCCTAGCAATCATCCGTGGACCATAGCCCCCATCTCAAAGAGTGTCTTGAAGTCCTCCCTTTCCTATGCCCTATTTTCCCTGGGAAGATGCCCTGGGTTTTTCCGTCAAAGACCGGAATCAGGTTGTGCGCCGGAGTTGTTGGAACAACAGGCTGACAGGTGTCCTCTTCCCTAGAGACTTCACAGTATGTAATCTTCATGCTCTCATGAGTCATCAAGTGGCTGGGCTAGTTGGTTCTATATAGCCTCTACTCTTGACATCAGAATACTAACTAATTCATTTTGTATGGAATCTACTTTTTCCTGAAAACTATTCTTCACAGTAACTAACCTATCTTGTAAAGCATTAGTGTTTTCAGACAGTATGGCTTTCAAAAAGACTTTCTTAGGGCAGAAGAATTATCCAAGATTTTATTTTACAAGACACTAATTTTATTTTCTAGGGCAGAAGAGTTTTCAACAAACTTCTTTTCTAAAGCATATGATAATATGCTTTCTGAAGCACATAATTTATTTTCTAAGGGAACTGAATTTTCTGATAATTTCTTTTCTGAAGTAAATGTTAATTTATTTTCTGAAGTAACAAATAATTTAGTTAATTCTGATTAAAAAACTGTTTCAGGATCCTCGCCCGCATCTATTAAAGCTTGATGCAGGCATTGCTGTAGAACTGATATCGATAAATAAGTATCCAGATTGCACTCTTCCAACTATCTTTTTAAATCTGATAATTTTATCTCGGTCAGGCTGAGAGACAATTTATATAATATAAACCGACTGAAATCATGAACATTCATTCCAGGTGGCACGACATTTACTCTCGCCTTCATGATAGCTCTGAAGATGGCTTACAATGCAAGCCAAAATAATAATAAAAATGCATACTTTTTAAATTGTATTTTTTGGATCAACCTTGACTGAACCCCAACAAATTCAGGCAGTTTAAGTTTGAACTCAGAGTTCAGCACAATTGCTTCACAATAACAATCTCAAGACTCATTAATTATCATATATACAAAGAATATTGTCTTGTTTGTGTCGGTGCTGCCCTATCCCCAGGCTTTGCCGAACTAAGGCTTACCACAGCTGCATCACCAAACTCTGTTCAAAAGCTGCGTCTTGTATAATATATATTCAGATTTACTGAGAGAAAATCTCTAAAAACATTACAAACTAAAGAACACTTCATTCAGTAAAGCCCTTATATAAAAACAAAATACAAAAAGGGGTTGATGGAGCATTTCGCAACAGATTAGAATTGTACAACTGAAACTAGTTCATGTGCACTGTTACTTTCACAATATCAACATACAAATGAACAAGTCTTATTTAATCGATTCATTCAATTTTTATTAATATAATAGTGTATTCCTCATATTTTTTTCACCATTATCTTCAAAAAAATAAGAGTAAACTGTTATTAGCTAGACAATTATTAACTAACGTTCCTCTTGAACCACTCCTACTGAAGAATTATGACCAATTCTAGATGGATTTTTATCCTAGCCAGAGTTCAATTTTCATTAGAGTTATTTACAGAAGTTTCTAAGAGAAAAAACATATTAAAGGTTCTAATTAAAGACTATTTGGTGTGAGGAAAATTAAAATCAATTCAGGGACTTAATAATTTTCATTGATAGGTAGCTATAATGTAGCAAATATCAAATAATTATGAAAACAAATTGCACTGTCATTATCAGTCATTATATCAGCTCCCCCCCCCCTCCCCAACATGGTCCTTGGAATCTCACTTAGTGAATGTCATTTAAGCTGCATGCAACAAAACAAACAAAGGCTGATAAGACAACGATAGACCAGCTCATAATAAAATCTGAAGTGTTTTTCCACACACTTTCACGCGTTTGGCAGATAAGTACCAAGCTGCATGACACCCCATATTTCATGAGAATGATTAAGTTCAGAATTAAAATATAAATAAATAACCGTGTATAATGTATGGCTAATGTGTAAAGCACCAATGTATAGTATGCATGGGAAGCAAATTTGTTAAATGTAATAATGAAAAATATTAAGAGAAATAGTCCAATCCCGAAATCCAAAACTAAAATACTTATTAAAAGTGGGTTTCAGATAAATTAGAATTAATGCCCACAAAGTCACATTGTTAAATAGTAGTGCTCTCTGTCATTGAATTTATAAACTCTAAGGTCGCCTCAATCCCGCCAAGCCATTCCATTAAAAGGGACAAATAAAATAAAATAACAAAATGAACAAAAAATAAAATAAAAAAAACCGACGTTATCTAAGCAGTTTTCCACATTATATTAAAGCTCAACATTAATTTATTACGCATATTAATTGGGGAAAATATCGAGAAAGTTCAGAGTATGTGGTACTCTCTACAGAGTTAGTTCTTCATAAAAGGAAAGAAAGCTAACTAATTAAAAATACTTACTTGGTAAATACGTTCTTCAGCAAGCCTAATTTTCTCTTCTTCGCAATCTTTAAGTGTTTCAGTCAATGATTGAATTTCCAGTATCATTTTCTCATTGGTTTCTTTTTCCTCGGTTAATTTTTCTAAGAGTATTTCCTTTTCCTTTTTTAAGATGGTCATTTCCTGTTTCTTTGTTTGAACATCTTGTCTAAGTTGCTCTACAGCATCATTATTCTTTTCTAACTCTTTAGCAAAGTCCTCAGCTAGAGAAGAATTGGCAGCCTTAACTTTTTCACTAAAAATATTTACTTAACTATAATGCAATTATTATAGATTATGATTAATATTTAATCAAGAATAATTCAAATCAAGAATATTAATGAAATTTAAAAAAAAAATAAGAATTTACACATCAGATGAGGCAAAAAGAATGCATGATATGACATCTGAACATATCTCTTACATAATATAATGTAAGAGATGTGTTCAAGAGTGAAGAATAATTCTTAAGCAATTACTAAGTATGGTATTTGAAAAGTGAATTTAACATTATTTCAAACTAATTAACAAAGCAAAAAATGAAAGTGCGGATACGACAATATTTTAATGGCTTGGGGACACTAAGGACCTTATATATGAAGAATAATTTGCTAGCTCAAATCTCAGCTCACTACAAATACCAGCATAGAAACACTTTAGAGAAGTACTCAGAGCACTTAGGCAGCACAGAGGATGAAAATGGGTGCCTAACTACTTCCTCTTTAGGAAGCTCCTTAGCTTACTCTCTTACTTAGAGAAGTTTACAGTGTCTTGTCTTGAATATCATCTTCATCTTCATCTTAATCCAATTATTTTGGATTAATATTAACCGAGTTAACTTTAGATATTCATCAAAACTGAGTTAACTTTAGATATTATAGAGCACTGAGTAATAATGAATGAAAGATATTAATTAAAAGACAGTATATGTATGATAAATATAACGTGGAATGAGGAAAAAAAAAAAGTTTTAAAAAATAAGGGTATTTAAGTGGAAATTGAAAAATTGGTTTGCAATAAACAAAGCAATAGGCATTTTGATCTCATTGAGAAAAACTGCCATATTTTGGGTTCATTAGACACTAGAAGTACAACGAGGGAGTTGTTTACATTTCTCTCTTGGGGGTGATGTGCTGGAGTAAAAAATTTTTAATTGTCAAAATTCTAAGTTCTAGTTTCTATACATCTCATTTTATTACATTAGATGTATAGAAACTAGGACTTAGAATTTTGAGAGTTTAACATTCTTTAAGTTAATACTTTATCTTAAGCGTCAACTACATAGTATAATAAGCTAAATGAAATAAAAAAATGTGTTCTATTTCTAAGGTACCTGTAGTTTTCATTTTACCTGTTTTCATAAGAAATTCAAAAAATGATCTGAAAGGAGTTAGGGAGAATTATTTTTATCATTAGTATTTTTTTTCCTTACATACTTATATATGGATAAATGATGTTCTATTTTGTGTTTTAAGTTATAATCATAACATTTCATTTTTAAAAAAATAATTTTGTCACTCTTTTTTACTATTGATTTCAAATTTTCTGTTTTAACTCCTCATTTGCCTGAGAATACAGAATATGACTTGGTCGAATGAGCTTCAGAGAAGTTGGGAGCAAGTAAAGTTAAAGTCAAAGTCAGCTTTTATTTTTGAATATTTTAAATGAACTAAGTAAATTTTCAGTAGTAATAAACTCATTTTTTAATAGTAATTGATGTAATATATGTTATATATGCATAACGTTATTAATAGTATAATTATTGTAAATTTTTTAATATAGTTANTATAATTTCTAAGTAGGTGATCATTTTACTGGCTAAAATAGCACCATGATTACTAATGACTTAAAAATTTAATCTTGTTCTCATTAACCTGCCAAACATAAATTATTATTAACTAGTATTATAGTTAAAAATAAACAGTTAAATATAAAAACATACTTAATTAAATAATGATATTAATTGTGGTATTTAATCCCATGTTAAATTTATACAAGAAATGCAAGGAAATAGAATTTTATTTCCATAGAATTTTATTCTATTCCCTTGCATTTTATCGTCTAAGAGTTTATTTTATTACAAAAAGGTATGAAATTATTGTAGGGTTTGTCAAGATGCGGCAGCAGAAACTTTTATATTGAAAACAGACATTATTTTTCAACTTAATGAACATTTATATAATAAAAAACTCATTTGGCAAATATTAATAGAGAATTATGGCAAGTTTTTAGACTATAATTTCGAAATGTAGAAAATATCTTCATATTAAAGAAAATTAATTATCAAAATTAACTGTGAACTTTATTAATTTATTACTTTTTAATATAATTTATTTTTTAAAAGACTCATACTTTATAAACTGTAATTTATATAAATACATAATTCAATGGTCCCCTAAAAAAATGTATTCAATTTGTCAACTTAAGAAAAGTCACAGCACTGTGCCTAAATAGTCATAGGGCTGTAAGTGTCTAAGTCTTTAAATATGTACATAATAAAGTTCTCTCATGAAGCGAACCTGTTATTTATTTTGTGAAAGAATGTGTTTGCCCCTTGAGCTGTAATTAAAACCAAGTCTAACAAAGATATACCAATACCCATGTGATTTTGTATATTAGTCTTTCCAAAATCCCATATACCATTTTCAGAACAATTTATCTTACTGACTTATTTTTAAGTGAAGAAGGCATTTCCCAGGATGATCTCCACCTCCTGCTCCCATTTAACTAAAATTCTAGTTATAAATATAATTTTTAAGGATGAATTTAAAAATTTCTTTGAGTATTTTTTGACACTAAAATCAAGGTTTGATTAAACTTTCAAAAAGCAAGATATTGTGACTTACAACTCATCAAGGGTTTTTTCATACAATTCTTTAAACTTCTTCATTTCATTTGCAATGAAATCTAATTCTTTCTCTTTCATGTCACGATTCAGATCTTCAGGAGTGAGAACATCACTCTCTGGTTTTCCAGAGTGACATTCTTGGGAAAAGCCAGATTTTCCTTCATCTTTACTATTCGTCTTTAATATCTTGCAAGGGATTGAGCTTCTGTCAATTTCTGATCTGCAATAAATATTTTATTAAATTTTGATTAATGAAATAAATGTCACTTAGTTTAGCTTTTAACTGTACTCAAAATTATCTACAAATAAAAATCATGAAATCATAATTAAAAAAAAAAGAAAAACCTCTTAGCAAAACCTGCTTAACTTAGTAAGAAAAACAGAGACCTTTTTGAGCTTTTGCCCAAAGAATTCATATAAAGATGTCCAAATAAAAATCTCAGAAAGTAATGGGGAAAATACAAAATTACAGTACAGATGGCACGAGGAACAAAGACTGACAAAGAATGACAGTGCATGATGTACTCATGTACCCAGGGATGTATATGATCAAGTGCTAGATCACTTTTGAAGCACCACAATGTTATATGTTTGGATTGTGTGGGAACAATCAAACCCTCCTTAAAAGTTGAGAAACATAGACACTGTTAATTAATTAATAAAAGTTTATCTGGGGATGGTGGCTTAGCCAGTTCTTATTTCACTTAGCTTAGTTCAGGTCTCACAATCCTGGAGCTGTGGATTTGAGCCCCATTCTTGACAGGCTTAAAAGTAAAAGCTTATATGGTCCTAGAGGTGAGCAGAAAAGCCGTCCCTATAAAAAACAGTTCGGCTGAATGTATGAGAAACTGGGAAAGAACTGATTATGCATCATAAAGTTTAAAAATGTCAAACCTACAGACACAGAAACTTAAAAATAAATATCACCAAGTATAGTTCTAAGCTTTAAAAAAAAAAAAAAATACGGAGCAAAAATGAGCAAATGTTGTGGTGAGAGTGGTCATAAAAGTAATATCTGTACAATTGAGAAGTTCAGAAACCCACCTAGATATATAAATTATAATTAGACCAAGACTAAGAAAAAAACATATCATCAAAGGAATATTCCTTGCACAAATGATGGCTGGAACACCTTTTGTTTCATGAAAAAATAAATTTGAAATGAATTGGATGAACCACTTGCAAAGAGCCACCATAAACTACAGTTAAGGAAAAAATAAGTAATATAGAATTCATAAATAATAATAATCATATAATATAAAAATAAATAATAACTTGTAAAGGATAAAAAAAATAAATACTTTTTTTTTTTAAAGTTACAGAGAAACCAAAGGTTTTTAAAATAAAACTTATTCCTCTTTTTATGAGATAGGAAGAAAATCCATCTAGGCCAATGTAAACTAGAAGTTATCAGAGCGAGTTTAAGCTTTCCACATCGTTCCTAATGTCTTAACTTGTTGACTACCAATTCAGATAATTGAGATAATTGTAGTAAACAATGAATAGACCCTTTCAAATTAACAGAATAAATCAATATTATGCAATCATGGATATAAAATTAGGAAACTACTGGAATTCTCACTTAGTTGGTGATAAAATGAATACCACAATGAACTTGGCAATATTCTGGGTAATATTTTTTGTGCTATGTGATGGGTCTAAGTTTACTTTCATAGATAATATGGAAAAGCTAAATAAAGAACTTTCCATGGTGATAGAAAAAATTGCAAATAAATACTACAACGGCCCATGTATGGCTTTCCTGTATCACTTAAATCTGTCACAGCCAAATGCAACTGAAATTCCACTACAAGCCCAAACTTTTAATCTTCAGAACTTAAATTTGAAATGGACAATTAACTTGCCAGCCATAAATAAAAACAAGAATTTTGTGACTTATCAATTTCCAGATGGAACCTTGTCTTATTTAGACTGTTTTTACATTGTAATTTTGAACGCACAAGGAAATAGCCCATCTTTGCTCATGCAATTAGAAGATATTTTATACAATCCATTCAGATTACACTATGTGCCTGGTCCCAATAAAAATAGTCAGTTTATTTTGAGTACCGATATGAAACTTCCTGCCAAAGAAATATATGCAGTGCTTCATAAAATGTATGAATTGGGAGACATTAACACACTATTTGTAACAAAAGATAACAATTCAATATATATGTACTCATACTTTCCTTTTGGGAAAAACAGAGATGATTGTCCTGAACATAACAATCAGGTGGAAGTTTTAGATTATTGGATCAATGGAAGTTTTCTGTTCAACTCCAATTTGTTTCCAGAAAAGGTTCCTTTAACATACAACAACTGCATGTTTCCTATTTCAACAATGAATTTTCCACCTTATATGATAACATCTGATGAAGGGCCATCAGAAGGTATTGATTTTGAAATCATAAGACTATTGGGAAACCATATGAAATTAAAACCTAAATATATTTGGTATACAGGAGTAGATGCCTTAATAAAAGACCATGGAAATGGAACATACACTGGTTCACTAGCAGATGTTAGAAAAGGAAACTCGTGGTTAGCTGTATCTGGAATATTTAATAATGTGTTTCATATGCCGGTAATGATTATTTTAACACCTCACGTAGCAACCAACCTAGTATGGTCATTTCAAAATCCATTACCCTTGCCTACTTGGAAAGTGATTTATCTCGTATTTTCCACACTTTTATGGGCAGGTCTTTTTACAGTTATGCTCATGACATGTTTAATTATTTTCATCATTGCAATAGTGAGTAATGACATAAAACCTTTTAAAAGCCCAGCCAAGTGCATGCTCACCATATGGGCCCTAGCTGTAGGAAACAGCTCAGGATATTTCCCAAAGACAACAAAACTAAGGTATATATTCTTTCTTTGTCTTTATTATTATATGCACATGAATTTAGCATACACCGCCAATCTAACAGGGCTTATGACTAGTGGTATTTACGAATCATATATTTTAACTTTCAAGCAGCTCGATGAATCACGGCTTGTAACTGCCATGTCACGGTATTTCATTTGGATGGTCCCTCATTTTGTGGACGAGCCCATAATAAAAAGGGTCTGTTCAAGAGCAATGGAAATAAAAAACTATAATGAAATATTTATACAAATGGAAGCTCACAGGAATATTTCAATACTGGATTATGATAAATTCATGGAATATCAGATTAAACAGAAAAAACTGAAAGTCTATGTGTCCCCACTTGTGCTCTGGACAATACCCATGGGAATGATAATGAGAAAGAATCACTTTTCAATTGAAAGGATTTCAACTTTAGTGCAACGGCTTTTAGAAAGTGGGATCGGTATAAAAATTGTCAATGACTATACTAAGGCAGCCTGGACTAACCAAGAAAACCTTAATACAATTCCAATTTCACTTAAGAGCATATCCAGCCCACTTTCCTTCCTAGGCATAGGCTTAGGAATATCATTAATCATTTTTATAGGAGAAGTTGTATTAAGAGCATTTAAAAGCTAATTGTCATTCTATAACCAAATACTTTTTCTTTAAAAGTTGATAACTACCCATAGAAAATATATGTAGGCTAACTTAACTATTGTGAGTTAATCATGTCTTAGATCTTAATCTAGGTGTCATGACTCACAACTAATAATGCACAGTTAATTAAAATTTATAATGATAGGAGACACAGATGGAAAAATACTTTTATTTACAACAGCAATATTTCCAGTTGTTAGTAACACCATCTATAAGTAAGAAGAAATAGTATATCTTTATATGGATATTAGAATAAAACACTTTATATCTGTTCCGATTTTTGGTCTCATTTTACCTTTGTTTTATATTTTAAAATTTTATTTTTCAGTGTTATCCCTAAAAGCATGAGCTGCAGTTCAAGAGTAATTTAAATAAGTATTTTGCACCTGTGACCTGTTGTTATTCCTGAAAAACCATTATTCTAAAGTAGTTTTTTCCAATGAGAATTAATAAAAGAAGAAAAAGACAAACATCCCTTACAAAATGAAAAATACAGATAAAAATAACTTTTTAACTATTCCTTAAAAAAACTTAATATTTATCATCCCCATAGTTTTTCCTCTTTTCTTATTTTCTTACAAAACAACCCAATTAATTTGAAGGACAATTTTAATTTCATTCTTATAAAGTATAATAAGTATAGGCTTAAAACCTATTTAAATATATTATTACATAAAATTATAAATTATTTCAATAGGTCTTTTCTTTCTGGCAAGTAGTTTTAAATGAATACGTGCTAATTCTTTTTCAAAATTCAAGTATAACTTCTCTGAAATAATTTCAGAATGAGATGCATCTTACTTATGTAATGTATTCTTATGAGTTCTGAATTTTATAGAAGCATTAGATTTGGTGCTCTAAATGAACTTAGGATTCAGTGAGCATTGATAGAACTTGTAAAAAATATAAAAATAGAAAGAAATATATAAGTAAGAAAAATTAAAAGAATCTTACTCAGTAGTTTTCCTTTTCTTGAAATTACTTGGGACATGATATGGACTCTCATAAAAGAAAAACCCAGCAGAACTATAAAGAAAAGTAATTTTGTCTCCACTTTTTATAATGGAAGATGAGCCTTGAAGGTTTTTGCCATTTAAAATAGTAGATTTCTGACTGCTCTTAAAAAAAAAAAAAAATAAATAAATAACAATGAGTTTTATTGATAAATTAATAATTAGTATAGTTAAAATTTTTTATAGAGAATATTTGAAAATAATAATATCTAAAACTCTTAATTTAAAAAATGTAGAATAAAAAATTAAAATATCAAAATATTTCTTAAAACATTTTTGAAGCACTAACTAAAATAATAGCTATNTGCCAGTTCCATGCATTGTAACTGAAGACTTCAAACCCTCTAATTACTTTCCCTATTAACACCCACAGTAATACAAGTTGTTGAGTTAAAGATACTTTAGACTCTCATGTTAATATTATAAACATATATTAGTCCTGCCTATAACTATTTCTCAACCATTGATTTAATTTTATTTTCACCAAAACATTTGTGAAGACCAATAATGCCCACAGTCCCATAATCCACCTAAAAAGTTTCAAAAAAAAGAAACAAGGTACATTGTGTACCACACATATAATAAAAAATATATATTTTTTTAAATAGGGCCTAATTTAGAGATTTTAAAAATTAACTAAAAGAAAATTATAGACAAAACATGACATTTTATAAGACAAGAAATTCTGGGACAATTTTGTAGAATCCTTACTATTAAAACTCAGATTAAAAAGAAAGTCTAATAAAAAGTCCATTGCATATCAGAGTTTAAATATATGGAAATGCTTATTATCAATTTGAATAATTCAATACTTGACACAAAGCAGCTTTGTGTATATATATATATATTATCATTAGGATGGCAGCTTTGATTTTCATAAATGAACCCAATTGATATTATATTTCAAGAAATTATCTAGTCATGTATTTATAAGTTTTATTTGTTTATTTTTTTTAACAGGAGATAAAATGATTTCTATAAATGGGTTTGACAATTTTCATCATTTATTAACAAAATTTTTAAAATTTATTTTAATGTTTTGACTGTTAAAAAGTCAATTTGAACAGTAGTGATTTCTTCTTTTACATTGTATTAAATTGAATTAATTAAAAAAATTGTCATATTAACATGTTATGATGGAACTCGTATGAGCCCACATCATTTAGGTAAACATATTGTGAATTATGGACAAATGTTTTACTTGTTTGTTATATTTTTATAAAAGTATGCAAACAAGCAAAATTTATTTAAACTAGCATGGTTACATTATTTCATTAGGTTACATGAAATTTAAAGATATTAGAGACCAAAATTATTTAGACTTCACATTGTTTACGGCAAAACATCTTACTTACCAGAACACAGAACACTTCTATATTAACAAAGCCCTAAAAAAATGGCAATACCCTTAAAGAACAATATTATTGAATGAAGAATAATATTGCTCTTTAAGGGTAATAATCAGAACCATTATTTTAAATCATTGCTGAAGAGGAAAATGTTTAAAATAATGGTTCTGATTTTCTACTTTTTTAAAAAGTGGCTATCATTTTTATATTTATGTGAAAGGTTTATTAAGCATAGATAAAACCAAAAATCTTGTATCTAGATCACACGCCTTCTTCCAGTGATATATTTGTATTATGTACATAATAGTAAGCTATTATGAGTACAAAAAAAAGTAAGAAAAAAATTTAACTAACTAGGTCTTGAATAATCCACTCATTGGGGCCTGCAGGTCTGACAACACACTGATGTCTTGAAATGACTCGATCAGGAATATCAACAGAATTTGAAGGATTCCGACCAAAAGTTATCTGAAACAAAGTAAAATATTATTGGCATTATAAACTCATAAACAAATAACCAATAGTTTCCCAAAGCAATATCTGAACCATATCTTGAAACTGTAAGTGTGCAAATATACAATTTGAAGAATTAAATCTCCTCTAAAGTAGAGATCCAGCTGTTGTTTATTTTATTTTTTTTAATGATAATGGAGGGCAATCAACTTCTAGGTTGTTACGCCCTATAAATACCCTTTAATATATTTACTATAAATTAGTTAAAAGAAGACAGGAATCAGGATTATTTCCTAAATTAATGGATTATTTTATTGTTTATATATCTACAGAAAAACCATCTCAGGTTAAATAAAAATTTTAATAACAGAATATTATTCCAAATTGATAGATATTGACACACATCTATAGGTCATAATGATAATAGCCCAACTTTCCTTTACATTGACAATTTGCTATATACAGTGGACACCGCTTATAAGACTCATGGGTTGTAAGGTTCAGCCGCCTATAAGACTCAGAATCAGCTGGAACATTCCGGACGTATCCAAATACACAGAAAAAAAGTTGGTTATAAGACTCACCACTCCGGATATTAGACTCAGTTTTCCAGAAAATCCCCCAAGCAGCCCTGTGACCAAGGAATCATTCGCACTTTTAAAGCATATTACAGGTCAAAAATGAGAAAAAACCTTATCACTCTTATAGACGAAACCTTGGAATCACAACCGAATTTAAATTCGACTTTGAAGGCAAATGACCTCGCCAAGAGAATCAACCTTCTGGAGGCTTTACACCTGGCCAATGAGGCGTGGAATCACGTCAGTGATGTGACGATTCGAAACTGCTTCCGGCACGGAGGATTTGTAAAAACAGAGGAAGAGCAGGAGAAGGAGAAATATGGCAGCATTTTAGAGAGGCCAGAAGACCTAACTGTTAAAACCTACGAGGAGTGGATGGATATCGACCACAATCTTGAAACCACTGAGGCTTATTCTGAGGATATGATCTGTGAGTCTGTCTTGAGAGAAGCCAGTTCATTGAATGTCCTGAACGTTGACGATGTTGATGAAGATGAAACTGATGAAATGGCACTTCCACCTTCAAACTGTGAGGTTCTACGGGCTCTTGGGGTATTGAGGACAGCTGTCCAGCACCAATTTTGAAAAACATTACGATTACGAGCGATACATTCTTGAAATGATAGAAAATACTAAAAAACAAACTATGATAACAACTTTTTTAAACCTACATAAATTATTAAATATGTACATATTTATGTATGTATTTGTACAGTACATATGTATCTTCAACTATTACATACGTTTTTTTGTAAATTAAAGAATTTTTTTAATTCATACAGACCTAGAGTTATTTTTTCCTATTCGCTTACAAGACTCATCCGCCTATAAGACTCACTTTCTATTGATCCCAAAGTGAGTCTTATAAGCGGCGTCCACTGTATATTTATCTCTATCTGAGGCCATTGATGGAACTATTGTAACTAACTTACTAGTAATTTGCCAGTTCCATGCATTGTAACTGAAGACTTCAAACCCTCTAATTACTTTCCCTATTAACACCCACAGTAATACAAGTTGTTGAGTTAAAGATACTTTAGACTCTCATGTTAATATTATAAACATATATTAGTCCTGCCTATAACTATTTCTCAACCATTGATTTAATTTTATTTTCACCAAAACATTTGTGAAGACCAATAATGCCCACAGTCCCATAATCCACCTAAAAAGTTTCAAAAAAAAGAAACAAGGTACATTGTGTACCACACATATAATAAAAAATATATATTTTTTTAAATAGGGCCTAATTTAGAGATTTTAAAAATTAACTAAAAGAAAATTATAGACAAAACATGACATTTTATAAGACAAGAAATTCTGGGACAATTTTGTAGAATCCTTACTATTAAAACTCAGATTAAAAAGAAAGTCTAATAAAAAGTCCATTGCATATCAGAGTTTAAATATATGGAAATGCTTATTATCAATTTGAATAATTCAATACTTGACACAAAGCAGCTTTGTGAGACATTCGCAGAACATTTTCCAGAAATATCAAACTCTCCAAAATAACTGCAGTAAACCCAGAAACTATCAAGAACTCAACTGTACAATAGATAAATTAAGAGGCACCTTGACAAGAATGATGAAATTAAAAATTACTTAATAAAGCATCTTGGTCCACAATTAAAACAGCACATCAACAAATCTTCAATAACATATGGGACAAATGTGAGATTCTGCTACAATGGCTAGAGGCAATAGAAATACCTTGGGTAAAACCTGGCAAAAATAAACTACATATTTATAGCTATCAGCATATATATATATATAAGTGTTAGTCTCCCTTTCAACTGCTTAGGGTCATGGAGGGAGGGGCTATCTATACAGGTTGCCATCCCATTCTAAACATCCATGGCTCAGGACAAGCTTTTATTTATTAATAAAATCATTTGAACCTGCAGCGCTAGGATTGAAAGACTTTAATGAGTCCCATAAGCTACATCACATTACATACATTCTTTTAGGTATGCCCTGATTCATTCTCATGTCTAAAAATAAATAGTAATAAAAATAAAATTAAAAAGTCCTCTCGGCTAAAAAATACTTTACTTTATTAAAACACTAAGCTCTTAGTACAAATCAGTAAACTTCCTTTGTTTCATCTCATATATAAGCATTCCAGGCAATTTAATGGCACCCAAAGGAGCAAAGGAAGCGGCTGATATGTTTGTCACCCTTCAACAGCTCATGAGCCAGATAACCTTAAAAATTGATTGGAAATCATGCAGTATCAAAATTGGGAAAATATTAAGGTCAGAACCATCAGGAAAAAAACTGGGCCAAATAAAGAGTACCATCCGGAAATGGGTCACCCTGATTCAGGGACATAAAAGAGAGAAAGTAGCTCTGAATATGTACCTAGCACACGAACCTCACACATATTTATTTAAAAAACAAGGATCCAACACCAAAGTGCAGAACATGTCAAATCCAATTAACAGCCCAACAAATGTTGAATATCTGTGTCACTTAGTAACTGAGGGCATCAACAGGAAAAAGGCAGAGTACCTTTGAAACCCTCCAACAGTAGACAGATTTATAAACCTTCACAAAATGATTGGACTAATCTAATTTTCAAAAAACATAATGCATACTTTAAAGTGCATTAGTCAAAGAAATTTTTTTTTTTTTATTATTTAATAACTAAAAAAAAAAAAAAAAGGTCCATTTCTTATACCAGCAAAATCGTACCAGTGAAGGCTTACGTGGAACTTCATGTGCGTTTAAAAACAGTTATGTTTCAATGTAGTGGAATACAAATATTTAATTAATTATATTGATTATCAAAAATGTAATATGCCTGAATGGATTTGTGGATTCTAGCTTCTAATTTAATTAAATAAATTTAAAATGAATAATTAGTAAATAAAAGATCTCAATGTAGTTAATAGTATAAATCATTAGTTGTAACATTTTATAACAATATTATACTTTTAATATAAATTGATATTACCATTAATTCAGTTTACTACGACTGAGCGCCCACGTACACAGTAGAATTTTTATTCTTAGATGATTTTAGTTGGGGTTCGGTCAAGGTAGATCCAAAAAAACACAAATTTAAAAAATGTATTTTTTAATAAAGGTTTATCTGCCAACGTTTCGGCTTACATTGCAAGCCATCTTCAGGGCTATTAAGAAGGCGAGAGAGGGACGTCGTGTCCCTAAGATCACATTTTCATGACTGAATAGACCAAGTAGAATTTTTACTTTATTAAAAACTATACTGTTTATTTTTNAACAAAACTTAATGAAATAAATCCCTCAGAAAAAATTGATATTCTGGTTATATTAAAACCTATAGATAAGGGCATAGTAACTTAGGTGTTGTTCGCCACTAAACATGATCCTATTTTATCTTATCAATAATTTAATGAATATGAAAAAAAAATAAAAATAACAAACAATATTCTAAGATGCAAAATGTTTTATTAAATAGGGCAGAAATTATATCAGACTTATTAAAAATCTAAAACAACCACTATGATCTCGTTTTTTAGATAGTACAGATTATCATCAAAGTCAAGATCTCAAGATCTTAGTGGTTGCTTTAGGCCTACATCATACAAGGGTGATATATAATTTTTCTCATTCATTCAAAAATGAAAAATTAAACACTAATATAGGATGCAATGTTGGATAAGAGAAAATCTTAATTTCCTAACAAGAAATTTGCTAATGAAAATGTTTAGATGACCATTAACTGTAAGTTGTCCTTATAGTTATTTTTAGTTGCCCTTATAGTTTCTGTATTCTAAAAATTGGTAATCTCATTTTCTTGAAGAAGATAATGTTCTTTAACAATGGTTTGACATAGCTTTTTACAAAACAGATAAACAGAAAAAATTATATACATAATAGTACCCACAATTTTAAAATCTATGTTTTTAGAAATATTGAAAAGCAAGTTAATCAATAAAGCTCTTTTTCTTTTTTTAATTGAAATCATAATTATTGTTTCTTAATCAACAATTAAAACAAGTTTTGATTTCTCTAATCTAAATGAATAAAATATGCAAAATTTATTAATAACAAAAATATATAAACCATAGAATCTGTCTGTAAAATAAATTGGAGAAATTTTGCTAATATCAATTTTAATAGTTAAAAAAAAATAAGCTGAGAAATATATTTTTTAAGTAGTGGTCAATACAAATAATAGTAAATAGCACCACAAGTCAGTTGTCAATTGTAATAAGTAATGTCTAATAACATAATTTATTAGAACAAGTACGGCTAAAATAAGTTCACATTTAAGAATAAAATTTGTCTTTTTGATGAGAATTACTACATAAAACATAGTTAAAAAAATTATTCGCTAAACAATAATAGTGACAGTAGTAAAATACAACTTGGTAGTCTAAAATATGGACAAGAAAAAACAGTCCATTAACCAAAGTTTCTTTTTTCAATATACACACCTCTTTACCATCGAAATATTTTATTCGTTCATTTAAATCAATAATAGCCACTTTAGGAAAATCCATTGTTAAAGTATAGCAATCAATATGTAAAATAAAAAATGGAATCAAATAAGAAAAACCACATTATTGAATAAGATTTACTAGCCCTAAGACAGGTAAGACCAATGATCAAATAAACAATTTGGTAAGAGGTTTTTAGAGACTAAAATAATACTTCAACATACGTATTCTTATATCAAGGTATCAACATGACGTCACAAATCCCTTTCATCCAACTTGTTTTTTTTGTTTTTTTAAGATTTCAACCTCGACGTTTCCGATGTTTAAATGTAGCAGCATGCTAATATTTAAAAAATTTGAATAACCAAGAATCTGTCAAGCTTAAGTACGGAATGTAGCGTTCGAATGATTCATGGGCTTGCTTAATCTTGGTCACAACCATAATCTAGTCTAATTTTCATCTAGACCTTACCTTAACAACAAAAATACACCAAGCAAGCTCATCTTAATATAAGCGAATTCTCCATGTTTCATTAAACAAAGAATATAAATATGGGTAAATGACCAAATTTAATTGATAAGCCCCAAAGAATAATGAACTTAAAAGGCACGAACTGTAAAGTTTGCTCAATATTGGTCTAGAAAGTAGGGTAGGTAAAGTGCACAAACCTAAATAAGCGCTTAAAAAAAAAAAATGTTATAAAATATAAACGTTAGTTTTTTTTTGTTTTTGTTTTTGTTTTTTGTAACACAAATAATATCGGAGATATTTTGATTAAAATTTTGGACATATTCTTAATATAAAATTTTGGACCTCTTCTCCAAGATTTGACTTTAAGAAAACATATATTATTTTAAGGTCTTGCACAAAACGCCTAAATAAGGAATTGGTTGCTAAATTTTAATTAAGAGGTTCCGCTCAACAATCGAAATTACATTCTTAAACATCATTCTTAATATGTGTTTTAAAAAAAAAATATGTAACATAAATGTCATAGAATTACAATTTAAAACTATTTCTATTCATTTTTATAGCGCTAAAGTTAAAGAAGATATCAAAGAAAATCTTGATTTTACTGCGGGTAATCAGGAAAACAAAAATTCACGTATAAAATCACCATATCTCTCATATTACTTTTAATTAAGGAAACTAAACGAAAAATATTTTCTCAGTTGCTCCTTAGGTACAGTGAGAAAAATAACTCTTTGAAACTATAGTACATTGGATTCAGAAGAGGCCGTAGCACGTAAAACAATATTGTTGAACTGGAATCTACCATATCTAGTGTTTTTTTTGTTGTTGTTTTTTTTAACAAAAGAAAACCCTGGCTAAAATTATTGTTCTGGAAAATGCATTCGAGGAATTTGGTGTTGGCTCATAATAAATTGTTTAATATGCATAGATCTATCAAGGAACAAGCTTCATTCTATAGAAAAATAACCTCAGCAGTTTGTAATACGATGTAGAGTCAATTTAACTCGCGTATTTATTCAAGTCAATGATAAATTTGCAAAATTTATACCACCAAAAGCAAGCTATTAAGCTCATTGCTATTTTCTATAGTGGTACATGATTATTTCCGGCATATAAATACACCCATTAGCACTTTGGGTACATGCCGATGGTAATGTTTTTTTACATCGCATGCTCCGAACTTGACTTAATTACAAGAAATATGCAAGAAGCAAAACAAACTTTTTATTTTGGCTTTAATAATTGTGGCTTTGGAATTTTTTTACTGTTAGATAGTATTATATTCTTTATTATTATTATTACAAAATAAAAACAGACCTCCTCAAATGCCTCTCCTTGTTGTTAGTAACGTTATTCAGGGAGAATAGTGGTTCTTCTACATTCTTAGGTCTAACTTAACAAGGCTCTCTGTCTAATATACTCTAAACTTAAACGTTTAAATTCTTAATTCCCCTGTTATATAAACCTGTCGAAATTTTTAGATTAAGAAAAAAGAAAAAAAAAAAAAAAAGAAAGGCTATTGAGATGCAGACCAAATTACGGTTCTGTATCTGTCATTCTGACAGTGAGCGAATTTTACTGGTATTAAATGGCATTCAGAATGGTGGGATGGGATAGCAACTGGAACATTTGCCAATCAGACTGAAAGCAGTACCTGGAGTATAGAAGGTAACTAGCAGCTTATTAATTCAACTTTTTCACTCAACATATACTTGGGCACTGAACATGAAGCAATTTTCATTACCAAATTACATTTCGCGATCGAGAGTCTAATATATTATCTAGCCTTAAAATTCATCATTTAAATCCTCAAAAACAGTTCCCATCAAATATAGAACCCTACCTACTACCCCATTCCAAAACTATCTCACCCTTACTAAAATCACTGAAATAATTTCAACCCTTTAGTTCGCAAAAACTAATTACAATTATTTTCTTGGTTTTCCCCTTTCCCATCAGTTTACACCAACGGGTCTAAAAGTAATGAAGGAGTCGGCACAGGAATTAATCGTGATGCTTCATCTAAAAGACCTTAGTTATTCTAATAACTAACTTGTGGGTTACAACCAATTTAAAAAAATTAGTTTCAAAATTTTTAATACACATAAATAAATAAATATTTTAATAAAATATAAATATTGTCTTAGCAAACTCCTATAGAGCGCTGATTTATATATATAATGTATATAATTTATTNAAACTTTGGAAATATTAAAAGCGATCTAATATTACGAAAAAAATTTACTTTATATTATTTATTCTTTCAAGTGATAAAATATTTAATATATGTAAGTTAAAAAGCAGTTGGGAGGCAGTTATCTTTTGAATCTTAACGGCGACTGGTTTAAACTTGAAAGTATTTGTGATAAGTAACGGTCCAGGTACGTATCCTATTTATTATCCTTCTTTATTGTATATTAAACTTAATTTTTTTTATTTGAGTACTTTACGAACTAATAAAATTTGATTTTTATTTTGTAGTGAACATTATGAATGATCAGGAGAATGACGGAATTTCTTCAGAGGATAATCCACCCGCAGCAAACGACCATCACTTTGATAGTGAAGCTTTTAGAAATAGTTCAGAAGTAAGTAATATTGATTTAGACTGTAATACATCTTTGCTTAAGGAGAATACGGAACCAGAATTACTTGCAAGAGAAGCTTTAGAGTCAAATATATTAGACCAGAGTTCAAGAAATCAATTGTTCCAAAATAATCAGACCTCTAATTTGTTACCTCAAGAGGATGATAGTGCAAGAAATAATTTATTGCCGCAATTAGAATCAGTTGGTAGTCAAGAAATGGAAAGCACTCTTGGTATTAAAACTGTCTTAAGTTCTACTTTAAGCGAGTCTCTTTTAGACCAAGGTTTACCTCAAAAATCTTTTGAAATTAATGAAAGTGTCATAAGTGCTAATATTTCCATGGCAGATATTGGGACTGATTTAAATATGCTAGTTGATTCTATGAATGATGAAAAAACTGTGTCAACTCCTAAAAACTCGTTAAATGATCTTCCATCATCATCTCTTTTTTCCTCTGAATCAGTTAACATAGTGCTTGATAATATTTGTAATCCACTACCTTTACAAGAATCAAAAATAACTCATATAGAGGATCCATGTGAAGAATTGATTCTAAATCAGAGTAATAGATTAGTAAAGGACCCAAGTAGAGTTATCAATGCATCAAATAAATTAAATGTGGATCAAGACAGTCAAAACTGTGAGACTCGTAAAATAAATACATCTGAGTTTGATTCCATTGGTAATTTATGTGAATCAGTTAATGATGTAGTCTCGAATACATCAAGTCTTGAAAGTGTTCGTTTGCCTCAATCTGAAAGCAGCGAATCTAATTTTAATTCCTCAATGGGAACCAATGAAGTATTTAAAACTAATAAAGTTGTTTTAAATACTTCAAGGCAAGATGCAGGTTGTAATTCAAATTTTGATAATGCTGGGGTTTGTGTTATTTTGCATCAATCTCAAGAAAGTGTGCCTGAAGTTGATTCTTCTTTAAAAGTTGGTAATTTATTCAAATCTGTAAGTGATACCACTTGTAATAAATCAAGTATGGATGAAAGTTTTCCAAATCAATCTGTAAAAGAAACTTCTGACTTTGATTCCTCAGTTGGCACTTACAATTTATTTAAATCAGTTAATGAATCTAATTTGAATTTGTCGCTTAATAATCTTTCTAGATCTGTTACTGAATCCTCAATGGGTTTGAATGATTTATTCTATCCTGATAGTATTCAAACCATTCATCCCCTTGAGAAATTGAATGCCCAAGAACAAATTAGTATCACTAGAATACCTACTGATCAAGTTTCCTGTGTGGTCTCAATAAGTGATGATGCATCTTCAAATCCTATGAATGCTGATGGTTTTGAAGAAATTAATAATTTTGACAAACCTATTAGTCAAAATGATTCCTTAAATATTTCTTCACATAATTCAACTTTGGGTTTTAATAAGTTAAATGTTTCAATGAATGCAGATAGAACTATGACAGAAAATTGTATGCTGAGCTCATCAAGCTCTACAAGTTCCTGTGAATTAGATGAAATTTCTAAAGGGTACCATCAAGAGGAGATGGTCAGTGCAAATTATGGTCTTAGTAGTATTACAGATGACCAGGAGATATTTGAAAAATTTAAAAAATCCCCAAATTCAGCATTTGATAATACGGGATGCTCCAGTTTTGACTATTCTTTGGAAGCAGTATTAAATTTTTCTTTGTATTCTGCCCCTATGAATGAACAAGATTTGACTGAAACTGAAAATACATCTGCTGATTTACCAAGTGTAAGTGAAATTTCTTCCACAACAGTAGATGTTATTAGTATTAATAAAATGAAAAATGTTTCTGAGATTGATTCATCTTTAGATGGTAGTGATGGTCTTCATACAACTGAAAATTATGACAATGTAACTTCCAAAAATTGTGAATTGGTTCTAACTGATTTTGAAAATGAGGAAGGAAAGGAAAATATTCTATTAAAAGAAAATACAATGTTGAAGAAGTCCGTAACAAGGAATGAAACAGGAGACATGACATGCAATAGTACCAAATATTTTTCTAAAGACGTAGATATTACAAGTTGTGTTAATGTGGAAGAAAATACTGCTCAGGTTTCTTTTCAGATGAGTACAGAAGATAAATGTCAATTTACCCAAAGCCATGAAATAAAGCCATTAGATATTTACAATAACCCTGATGGCTCTGATGATATGGATGAAACTCTTGTCACACATCACATTCAAGAATTCAAAAGGACAACTCCTAATAGAAATCTTGCTAATGACGGATATTCTGGTACCAGAGTTAATACGTCTAAAATGGAAATTACAACAAGAAATCCTTCCCCCAATCATGATAGTATTTCTTTAAAACCATTATCTCCAGAAAAGCAAATGAGTGGCAACATGCCAGAAACAACGATTTTAGGAGAAGAGACTATTGTGATGAGCCAATCAGTTTATGGTATACAAGAATCAGAAATTTTACCTGAGTCTATTTCTATATTAAAAAATAATGCATCAATTAAAATCCCTAGGTATTTGAGTCCTGCACCAGAAAGGCTTTTGAAAAAGGCAAGGTTATCTGATGAATCTGATGATGAAACTGTTCAATCTTCGGCCAGTTTAGACGAAACTGGCATGTGCACTATGGATTATTCATTACCACTATCCGACTGCACAGGTATGGTGTCTCAGTCATCTGTATTTTTCGACAACAAGGCTAAAAAAGAAGATTATTCTATTGCATCTATCAATTTAGGAGCTCTGAGAAAATTATCTTTGACTCTAGATGAAGAGAGACCATCTGGCCCAGAAGTCCCAAAAAACCTTGCTGGTGATATCTCTGTTTCTTTAGAATGTTCAAACAATTCAGGATTGATGTGGGATTCATATTTACCTTCTGATTGTAATAAATCTTCACTCCTTAACAAATCTGTGAATGTCGCCAGCGATATAAGGAAGTTGCTTTCTGAGAGTATTAATAATAGTATTTTTACACAACAAGAGCATCTCTCAAATGAAGAGATGGTCTCCATAAAATGCAATTTAGACATATTAATAAATCTTCTGAAAAAGGAATATGATGAATTTGACAATTATAAAAAAATTACTGAAAAAGAAAAATTAAAAATGTTGGAAAAAATAGAATTTCTTGAAAATCAGACTCATTCTTCCACAGAGGCCTTTAAGAAACTTCAAATTATTTCAGAAGAAAATATTAAGCAAAACCAGAAAGACTTGAATACTTTAAAAGAACCATTTACTCTTACAGAAACAGATTTGCCACAGTTTAATGTTTTACTAACTAAATTGGATTCTTTAGATATTTCTACTGCTGGGATTATAGTTGGAGAAACAGAGAAGACAGTGAATCTTGAGGCCCTCCTAAGTATACTGTCTTCTCTCCTAACAAAATATAACACATTCTTAGAGAAACATAATGAAACCTTAAAAACTTGCAAGGAAAATCAAAAGAAACTTGAGAACCTTGATACATTAAGTAAAAAGTATGCTGTTAAAAAGGAAGAAATCATTATCCTCAAGGAGAAATGTGCTGAGCTTCAAAATGCCTTAAAAAAGAATGAAAGCCTGGTCACAAATTTACAAAACAAACTATTAAATTCCCATGATGTTAAGAAATGTAAGGAAGAATATGATGCAAAGGTAAAAATAGACAATGAAAATTTGGCAAAACTTCAAGAAGAGTTAATGTTATCAAAAGAAAAATTTACTGAAGTTTTATTGAAGCATGAAAAAGTTTCTCGCGAACTCATTGTTGAGAAGAAGAACATTGATTCACTGGAAATAGAAAATGATATAATTTTAAACAGTTTTATTAAAAATAAGGAAGAAATGGAGGCTCTCGAAAAAATCAAAATAAAATATCTGTCCTTAGAAAATGAATATGCCCTCTTAACTCAGAAATTTGAAAATTCAGAAGCCAATGTAGGAGAAAAAATCAAGCATTGTGAAGATATTTCTCTCATTAATGAAAATCTTCAAAAACAAGTTGAGAATTTCAATTTGTTATTAGAAGAAAGAAAAAAAATCCCTGAAGAAGAGAATATGCACTTGAAAGAAGAGTACAACATTTTGAAGTCTCAGTTTGATGAACAATGTCTTTTGTTAGAAAAAAATATAGCAGACATTAATTTGTTAAAAAATGCAAATGTGGCTATAATGAAGGACCTTGATATCGCCAAAAAAGCTTTTGATTCTGAAAATAATAGCAACATTATTCTTAAATCTGAATTCAAGGCACTCTTACTTCAATTTGAAGAAATAAATGCTAAATATAAAATTTTGTTAAAAGCTAAAGATGCCTTAGGTAAAAACTATGGAATTGCTTTAGAACAAATAGAGATCCTGAAGAAAGACTATGAATGTGAAGTTGGAACAAATAAAAAAAACTCAGAAGAAATTTCAACATTGAAGGATAGGCTGAGTGAAGTCTCATTAAGATTTTCTGATTTGCAGAGTAAATTCAATAAAATATCTTCTGAAAATGATTCCTATAGTTCTCAGTTAGTTAGTTTGACTGCTGAAATACAAAAATTGACTTTGAGGTATACTGCCACCCTTTCAGAATTCAAAAATTTACAGGAGAGTTTATTTGAAAAAACTGAGCTCAATAAGCTGCTTGAAAATAAAGTAGAGAGTTTAAATAAAAATATCATTGAAGTAGAGCAGTCTCTGTCTGAACTAAAAAATAATTATGATGCCACAGTTTCAATGTATGAATTTGGACTTTTTAAAATAAACCAACTAGAAAATGATAATGTTCTCTTGGAACAAAAGTATGGTGAAACACTGAAAACTTTAAAAGAACTTAAGAGCGTCTCCTCAGAAAGAGAAGAATCAAATAAAAAAAATCTTAGAAAGATAAATTGTCATATTGATGAAATTAATCACTTAAAAGATGATCTTTCAATCTCAAGTAAGAATTTTGAAGTATTATTACAAAAATATGAGAGTGAGAGTTTAAAAGTAAAATATCTAGAAGAAGAATTATCACAATTGCAACAGAAATATCAAGAGTCATGTGGTTTTATCAGCAAACTTGAGACTGATTGCTTGGAAAAAGATACAGTAAAGGTAAAGCTCATTAATGAAGTTAGTGATTTGACTTTGCAGTTAAATGAGATAAACACTAAGTTCAGTAAACTTACATCTGATTACTCTGCTTGTGCCTTAAATTTAGAAAATGAGCAGTCAAAGTTAATCTCATTACAAAAAGACAACACTTGTTTAAATGATGAATACAAAAAAGTTGTTTCCAAGCTTGAAATTATGGATGCAGAACTTTCGAATGTTATAAAAATAAACGATGAGAAGTCATTGGAAGTTGAAGATTTAAATAAAAAAATATTTAAGCTCAATGAAGATTTTACTAATCTTAAAAATGAGCATTTAAATGTTTTGTTAAAGTTTGATTCTGAAACAGCAAAACTTAATTCTTCTCAAACAGATTTTTCTCATTTGGAACAGAAGTTCCAAGAAAGTATTTCAAAAACAAGAGTTCTGGAAGAAGATTTAATTGAAAAAGAGGCTCTCAAAGAAAAACTGCTTGGTGATTTGAAACATATCACAAATGAATTTTCAAATCTTCAGCAAAGCTATGATCTATTATCTGGCAAATACAGGGAACTCTCTACAATTCATGATAGTAAATGTTCCGACTTGTCATCACTAATGTCAAACAAAAAAGAACTTGAAGCCAAATATGAAGAAGCAATCTCAACTATATTAAAATTACAAGAAGAATGTGCTTCTAAATTTGAAACGTACCAGAACATAACTCAGGAAATTGAAGCAGTCAGATCTGAATTAGTGTCTGAAAAAAACACTGTATTAATGTTAAAAAATGATTATGATCAAGCCTTGTCAGTATCCAGTGAAAAACAAATGAAACTTACTGAATTAAAATGTGATTACAATAACCTTAAATCTAAGTTTGAGGAGTCTATCATTAAAATAAACAGTCTTGAAGCAGAAAATGCAGATAAATTAAAAGATAATATTAAATTAAATGGAGAAATAAGCAATATTCAATTTGAATTACAACAGATAAGTGATCATATGACTTCCATGAAAGAAGAATATGGAAATCTGAAACGTAACAATGAATGTCAAAGCATAAAATTCAATGAATTGCAGGGCTTTTGTGATGAATTAACTGAGAAATATGAGGAATGCCTTAAATGGGTTAGAACTTTCAATAAACTTTCTTCAGGAGATAACCATGAAAATGTGGATTCAGAATTTGACTCCCCCGAGCCCTTAAATTTTTTAACTGTTGACGACAAACATGAATTGCACAAGACCAAATATAATGAAGCATTTTTTAATGTTAAACATATTATTAGTCAGAGCTTATCGAAAATTGAAATTAACGAAAAATTAGTTAATGAGATTGAAGGTTTACGATCTGAATTATTGGCTGAAAAAGACAATCTGTTGACCCTGAAAAATGATTATGATAAAGTCTTGTCTGTATCCAACGATAAACAAGCAAAATTTATTGAATTAGAATATGATTATAATAACCTTAAATCTAAGTTTGAAGAGGCCATTAACAAAATTAACAGCCTAGAAACAGAAATTGCAGATAAATCACAAAATATTATTCAATTAAATGAAGAAATAAACAATCTACAATTTGAGTTACAAAAAATGATTGAACAAATGTCAGAATTGAAAGAAGAACACAAAATACTTAAATTAAAAAGTGAAGAAGAAGACTTAAAAAATGTAGAATTAAAGAGTTTTTATGATGAACTATTATTTAAGTACGAGGAAGGTCTTAAATGGATTATTTCATTGAATAAACTTTCTTCTGAGAATAATGATAGTGTAAATGGTCAGCATTTTGAAATTAATTCTCTCATCCCAAATACTTTGCAAAATCTTAATACAAAACATGAATATTTCAGTTCCAATTATAATGAAGCTATACTTAACATTAAAAAGATTCTGGCTGACTGTATATCAAAATCGGAAATTAATGAAAAACTATGTCAGGAGATTGAAGCAGTCAAATCTGAATTATTAACTGAAAAAGATAATGTATTGAATTTAAAAAATAATTATGAAAAAGCAATATTTTTGTCAACAGAAGAACAAACAAAACTAAATACACTAGAATTTGATTATAATACCCTTAAACAGAAGTTTGAGGAATCCACCTACAAAATAAATAGTCTTGAAGCAGAAATTACATATAAATCAGAGAAGAACATTAAATTAAATGAAGAAAAAAGCAGTGTACAGTTTGAATTACAAAACAAGACTGAACGAATATCAGCATTGAATGATGAACTCAATACACTTAAATTGGAAATTGATGAAGAACGCTCAAAACATATTAATTTAAAGACCATTCATGATGAACTTTTGCTTAAATACAAGGAAGGTCTTAAATGGATAAAGGAATTGGATAAACTCTCTTCGGGAGCTAATGATTGTGCAACTGAGCATTATTTTGAAATTGAATCTTTCTCTTCTGATAATTTTCTTCAGACACTTAATGAAAAGCATGAGTACTATAATAACAAGTATAATGAGTTAATTTTTAACATCAAACAGATTCTTGATGTTAGTTCCAATTACAAAATTGCTAATGAAAAAATGGAAATTGATATAAAAAGGTTTACAGATTTACTGTTGACTAATGAATCAACTCTTATGGGATTAAAAGAAGAATTTGAATCTCTTAAAATTAAGTACCGTGAGGAAATTGAAAAATGTGAACTTCTTCAACGACGAGTCCTAGAACAAGAAATTGAATTTGGTGGAATTTCATCAGAATTGGCTCAATTACAGAAAGATCTCCAACTCAAGATTTCTGAATTTAAATTGCTTGAGGAAGAAAATCAAGAATTGAAAAATACTAATTTTGAATTAAATAGTTCTATCGATTTGTTAAAAGAAGACTTACATATTTCTAAAGAAAGAAGTGAGGAATTTGCCCAAGAATGCCGTACTCTTAATACAGAACTTTCAAATTTATCAAGGGAGAAACAATTGAGAAAAGATTTTGAGAAAATGAGCATTGATCTCCAAATGAAGTGCCACGAATTGGAAGTTGACTTGGCTGCCAAGATAAGAAATGAATCTAATAACAAATCTCTACAAGAAAGACTTAATCATGAAAAAAATTCTTTGGAATCAGAGAATAGAGAGCTAATTAATAAAATATCTGATTTATCTGAAAAAGTTTTAGACTTTTCATCTGAAATAGATAAATTTAAATTAATAAATTGTAATTTAGAAAGAGACCTTGAACGCAAACATTCTGAATTTAATAGTATTGTTTTAAAAATTGAAACTTATAAGCACTATGAAGAATTAATAGAAAATTTGCTATCTGATTATAATTGTATCAAAGACAAATTATTGAAGAATGATAATCTTTCTTCTGAAGGAGAAACATTAGGTGTGTTCATTTCATATTTTGAATGTCTTCTGAAGGAGTATGAACAAGTATCTACTGAATGTATAGAAAAAGACCAAAAGCTTTCCAAATCCAAAGAAGAAATGTCAGCATTGCAAGGTGAACTTAAATCATTTTCTGAAAATGCTGCACAACTTGAGCATAAGTGGAAATCATTGACTGAGTCTAAAGCAATTCTTGAAGAGCAGTATACATTATTATCAAGTGCTCATGATGTCATGAAAGAAAAATATGAATCCCTTTCAGAACAATGCAACTCACTGGTTTCTGAAAATGATAATTTGAAAGAGCTTTTAGACAACCATTCAAAACTAATAGAAGAAAAAGATAAGAAAATAGGAGATTTACTTCAGGTTGAAATTAAGTACGGAACACTCTCTGTTGAAAATTGTACTAATTTATCCAAATTAGTTGAAAAATGTGAAGAATACAAAAAAATTGAATTTGAGCTCTCTGAAAAAAATAAAGAATTTAATGAATTAAAAGCACAATTACAAAATTATCTGCAAGAAATTGATATTTTGAAAATAAATAATGTTAATTTGAAAGACCAGTTTGATAAATTAAAAGCCATGGAAGAAAAGTTTAATGAACTAGAAGTGGAGAATAAGAAACTCAAATTAGATAAAGTGAAGTATGAAAAAGAATACCAAACTGCCATTGACTCTTTACGTAAAACTCAAGATGAAATGTGTAATGTTGAAAAGAAATGTGATGAAAAAATGTCACGTTTCACTTTTATTTTAAAGGAAAAGGAAGACTTCGAAAACAAAACATTAAGTTTGCTAAAACAAAATGATGAGTTAAGTTCAAAATGTAAAGAACTTGTGCTTAAAAACTGTGATTATGAAAAATCTTACTCCAAACTTTTGGAACTTGAATCACTTCATTCCATTCTCACTAATGAGAAGTTAGCTTTAGAGAAACAACTTACAGATTTTAATAAGTATAAGAGAGAAAATACCGATCTTAAAGCTAATCTTGCTGTGAAAGATTCAAAACTTTATGAAATTACAAATGAGATGAAGAGATTGAAAATTACATATCAACAAAAAACTGAACAAAATCAAATTATGTTAGATAGAGTTTTCTCACTTATACCTGGAAAAACTTCTTTTGAGGAAGCAGTTAAGGGCCTTGAATCAAAATTAAAAACCATGGAGGATGAGCTACAAGAAGAAAAAAGCAAGAGTACTAGTTTAGATGAAGAATGTGAGATTCTTAACAAAGACCTTCAATACAAAGACAAACTCTTAGGCGATATATATGAAGAACATAGTAGGGAATTAGAAGTCATTAAACAATCTCTAAAAAAGTCTGAAGAAACAAATAAAGAGAGTGCATTAGAAAATGCTTCTTTAAAAGAAAAATTACAAACCTTGGAAGGGGAAATTACCAAATTGAAAAATACTAAACCCTGTAAGTTAAATTGCTAATTTTATTTTTAAATTGCTAATACAGCAGTTATTATACTAAAAGTTTTTCTTTTCTTAGCATCATGTACAGATTGTATGGAGGTTAAGCAGAGGCTAGAGAAGACTCTTGTAGAATCTGCTGACCGCACTAAGAAAGTAGAATCTTTACAGAAGCACATGGAAGAATTTAAAACATCCTATAAAAATAAGGTCCTTGAATACCATAAAAAGGTAAATATTTTTGTTTATCTTCCTAGGAAATGAACTATTCTAATTAACATAGTTGATGGTTGGTTGACCATAGAGTATTATGTTGGAAAAATTATCAAGGTATCAGCCAGGATGAAAAAAATACTTCAAAATTATTGTGTAATTATTTTATTTTATTATTGTCAACATTCCAACTTAACTTGTAAGTCTTCATCAGGGCTGAAAAACAATATATGCTCAAAATTTAACAATACAAATATGAAAACATAAATAAACTTTATATGTACCTATAATGATGTATGGAGAGATTTCCGAAAGTGGTTACATCTCTGACTGCATAAATGAACTGAGAGACAACTGGTCATGTGATGGGAGAGGGTTAGTCGGCAAATCCATAACGTTGGGAATGTCTATTAGTAATAGAGGTAGGATTGAGACTAATGTGTACATTACATTGTCATTACAGGCCCTCCACCTGCTTCACACACTTCTACAGCGAACTTCTTTCCACCCAAACCCATGTTGTCAGACTCCAATCCTTGCAACCCTCCCCGATGACTAAAACGAAGATAGCCTCACAACTTTCTTGTGTATTGATGCCTACATTTATTGGGAGTGGGGTCAATAGGTCACTTCTTACAAAGTGACATCTAATTTATTTTTTTCTTTTTGTATATATGTTTATTATATTAAGACATAAAATTACATGATGATTTATTAGCAGAATGTCATAAATAAAGATTTTTATAGATAAAAAAATTATTAGTGCTACGAACAAATCTATCATAATAGGTGTGAAATGTATTTTTTTACTTAATGTGCTATCAAATTTTTACAGAAAGCATTTAATAAGACAGTTATTTGAGAAAATTCTAGGAAAATTGAGCTACTCACATCTGCTTGCCTGGGCATCCTTAGCAAGACCAACTTTTTCACTCTCTGAATAATGGGAAATCTGCTTAGTTAATGCATCTTCTGCATGGCAAGACCTGTCATGCAGAAATATTTCTAATACTCATGCTGTGAGTATTAGAAATTTTCTAATTACTGGGTGGGCTTCTCATTTTAGAATCAATAAACTCGAGACTAATTCAATCATTCACTTGTCAGCAAGAAAACAATTAAACATTTAATAGCACCATGAATGCCTTAATGAAGATGAGATCAAGAGATCAGGAATCACATAGCTAATGACTAGCCAGAAGCAAAACATAATTTTTAATAATAGCAAGATCTCGATACACACAATTCCTTTGCTTCTTTAATCCTCTCTAACTTTTTTGCTTTCTTGTTTTATAGTTAATAGAATACAAGTTCTCATATTCCTCTCCCTCATTAGGGACAATTACTGTTATATAGATATTTCAAGGCTAAATAATGAAATTTTATCTGTTAGGACTGAAGTAAAAATTAAGTCTAAAGGAAAGATATAATTATATTTCATATAGATATAGCAATTAAAATTCAGAAATAACCACTAAGATAGTCTAATAGCAGTAGGAGAGTTCTATGAATTAAATAAATTGCTTGGTAACATAATACAATAAATGCAAGGGAATAGAATACATTTTTTTTTATTCTATTCCCTTGCATTTATTGTATTAAATTAATGTGGGATTAAATACCACAACTAATTCAGTGTTTAAATACAATAATGCTTATCCAAAATTCTATTTCCAAAGTTAAATAAAAATAAATATTTATTTTAATATTATATATCTGCTTTATGCATATCCTCAAATCACATACAACCACTGCTTTCTATTCTAAGGTAATTTAATTTAAAGCTGTTCTCCCTTTTTCATATCTTGAATGCTTATATGTATATACATGTAAATTATTTTTCTACAGATTAGTTCACTTCAAAAACAACTGTTGACTTATGAGGAGAATAAAAAATCAAAAACAGTTGTTTCTGCTGAAGCTGAATCACAAACAGATACAGAACCTCTCCAACTTTCTACAGGACCAAGTGGTATTGTTCACGTGAGTTTATGAAAGTTTTAATATAATTTGAATTTAATTTAAGCTAAGCAATTATTGGATGTTCTTAAATTTGTATATGAAATAAATTGATACATGTATTGATCTTTGAAATATAATTTATTCCTATTGTTGGAATAATGTATTGTAATATAAATATATGGATCCCTGACACTTCAGGAGTTAGAATTTCTTTGATTTAAATTAATTGATTTTCAAACTCCCACTTTCCATTGAGAACTGTTGTTATATGGCAGAGACATGTTTAAACACAACTAATGCTTTGTACATTATATTGACTTAGAAAACAATGGGCGAACAAATACCAATGAAATCACATGACTAACTAGAGGAGTGGGCATGGCCAAAGATTACATCATTACAAAATGTGGCCTACTAAACACATATATTAATTATTGTGTAAATAAAAATAGAGCAAATAAAGTCATAGGTATATACATGTATAAAATAGTTTTTTTTTTTTTTGTTTTTTTTTCCAACTTATAAATAGCATTTTGACAAATTGCAGTTGTGATGAATTCTTCTTTGAAATCATAAATTTTCCCATCATGGCCATTGATGGACGACACTCCTTTAGCTTGATAAACTTATTTGGCACTAACAACATTATTGTAAATAGTCACGGGGATATGCCAACTGATACCATTACTAATTAATTTTCAACTTCCTGGAGCAATTTAATTTTAACAAAGTTTGTTATAATTGGTGTACCTGAACTCTTCAGGCCCATTAACATGGGTCTTTAGTCTTCTGGGGGGCGAGCAAAGAGAAGGGTCCCAATTCATTCTTATTATACATCAAATATTATAAAACATAGTCATTGAGACTTAATACAGTTTTATTAACTTAGTCCTCAATATTCACATCTATCGAGTCCAGTTAACATTAACTGCCTCAGTAGTCCGACTTCTCTTTTAAGTTCTGGATCTTCAATGAGATTTTGGAATACATCCCGTGATGTCTTCGTCAATGTGCAGACCTGAATCGGCAAATAAAGTAGAATCCACTAACAGAAATTTTTAACAGTGCCTCTTTATCCTTTGTGAATCTTCTACCTTAATGACTGTTCATGACAAGCTGTAGGTCGTCCAGTTCCAATAAGGTCTTAATGTGAAATTTAAATACCCTCCTTTTAGATTCTCTCCAAAGGACAATGTATTTGCCAGAATGTTGAAACTGTGTGCTTTACGCTTCTGACTCTTAGAATACACTATTATTAGGAAGAAAGTGAAAGAGGCTGGGAAAGCTATCTGAGGCTCCATTTGATCCTTTGTAATGACACTCTATTTGAGTGTATTTAATTTTTAAAAAGTGAAAGATTTACCATGATAGGTGGAGCCGACATGGACTAAGAGAGCTGGGACATACACTTAAGTCTAAGCAAGTCAAAATGGACATCAGAACTAGATGTCAGCTGGTCACCAGGATAGAAAACTTCTAAATGTTAACTGTTGGGAACTTAATGGAAGCTATGGGGTCTGTTTCTGAGAGAATTGGACAATACCTGTACACATGGTGCAGATATTTTAGAAGAATGCCAGAGGTCTTTTTTTCATATACTGGATGAATGCAAATTTAGTTGCTTTTCAAGAGTGAAGGAATACTGATTAGCAGCCAGAATGTGTCTGCATTTCTTCTCCGATGTTATTCCAGGTATTCAGTCGAATTCCCAAGTGAACAAATTCTTGCACAACTGTTGTACGAACACAACTGTGCAAACCTTCCCAGATTATCTTGCTTTGCTTCCACATGCATATATGTACTTCATTTTATCTATATTAATGAGTACCAAGGTGTTGGTACATACTCCTAGGCAAGTTTATTAAGGAGTGTCCTTGAGTTCTGAATCCCTAAGTTCCTCACAAATGAATCAAGAGCTGTGTGGTTATTTGTGTCCCCCAACTTGTGTAGCCAGTGGCTGACTGCAGTGTGGCAATTGGGGATGTGGTTTCCACTTCCCATTGCTGAAACAATAATAATGCTGAGGAATTTGCATAGATTATGAAACTCTGTTGTCATATTTTTTAAAAATTGTTTTTATATTTATCAATTTATTTACTTTGTATAACTTATACAGTTGTTTTCCTTTCAGTTAAAGAAAATCAAAGATCTGGAAGATAAGGTTCATAAAATGGAAAAAGAAAACCAAACACTGAAAAAGATTTGCCACAATCGACTGCAAACTATCAAGGACCTCCAGGCTAAAGTTGAGGTGAAATCACCTGCTGATGAACCAAAGAAAGCAAGGTATTACAGTTTTATCATTAAGAAAGTTGAATGTTTTGTCAAATACCCTCCAAGGAAATCAAACTAATCTCATTTACTACATGAAATGAATTTCAACAAATTCTTTAATTGTTTAAATCTAATAAACATGCTTTGTTCAAAATTTATATACATATAGGATTTTAGTTACACATTTTATTGCCTGTGCTCTCTGAGGGGTACTCTAGGGTACATGGAAAATTGTTTTTTATAACAAATTCAAGAAAAAATTTGAAAATAACATCTTATACATATTTTACTCTATAAGTTCCCGTCCCCCCATAATAATAAGTATATTATTTCTATTTTAATAACAACGCGAGAGTGAAAAAGTTTTGCTTTTGCTCCTGTATAAGATTGGTGAAGCATTATAGACATTTTTCAAATGCTATTGTAACTATGTGAATAATGGAATATCCTTGAAGAAAGTTTACTAAAATACTTAATAATGGTTAATAAAGGTAAATATTCGAAAGGGTTATTATCACTACCAATGAATATAGAATTATCATACATTCCACGAGGATGGATAATGTCCGAAAGCGCTCGCCAACAGAAGATGGTTTGCAGACACCAATGAAGACGGATAATAGAAGGTATGATAGTTAATAAAGGTTGTCATATGTGTCTAAAACAATTTTTTAAAGTTCTTTTTTCATCCTGCCTCCTTCAGACTGGCCTTTGCTCGTCATTTCTTCATGGCTTCTTCTAAAGAACCTTATTTTGAGACCACCTGCTTATTTCCATGCTTTTTTTTACTTTCTTTCTGGAATGGATTAAATTACTTTATGCATCACAGTTTATTTTTCCTTTGTGTAGGCAAGTGGCCTCCTTGCATCTTCTCCAGTAGTTCATCTCTACTGTCTAAAGTACGGAATTGAAAACCTGATATTTGCAACCAAATCTTCAAATATATATTAATACCATACCAGAAAACAGTGAAATACGAAGAAATATTTCAAGAGGAAATGTGTTATTTTTGTAAGATAAATGCAATATCCTGGTTACTTTCCTGGCTGATTTAGTCTGCTTTTCTATTTCTGTTCCTGATGACCCTGATTATTGTCTTACACTGAATTATTAGATATTTAAAGTTACTAACCCCTGCAAGTTTCACCCTCTATCTGGAGATCTGAATCATGAACAACTCTAACTGTCATTTATTCAAATCGATCAATTTTGAGGGCACTTTACCATATTTACTCACTATGAAGTACATTTTGAATAATAATGGGACAATCGAAAACCTTCTGTAAGACTTTTTGGAGCAGGAAAGAGAATTTTTAACATGCACCTGTTATTCAGCAAACCCTTTTAAGCAACCAACACCGTGCTGCTGATCACTCCTCTATAATGATATTCCCTAAACTTTTTTGTAGTTCTGTTTTCATTCTCTCCATGTCTATAAACATGAGATGCAGTTAGGTTAGAGACCCCAACCTTTCATCTCTATGTTCAACCTTTAAATCCTACTTAAAATCAGCTGTGGTTGTACTAATATTTTCTTTCTATATTAACTGCCTGCTGTGAGGTCAATTTCCCTCTATAATGTTATATTCCTGTTTACTTTTATCTCTGAACTAATGATCAATTATCCCGAAAAATCAGTTCCATAACAGACTGGCCAGGGGGGCAAACACTTGTTACAAATGTGTTATTATGTACACCATGGCACACTTGAGAAGTTTTGTAGTTAGCACATTCAATGAAGAATGGTACCTAATTAAGGCAGGGAATTCCCAAATACACTCCATGAATTCTTTGGATCATTACAAACAGAACAGAGTAAGAAAAAACTAACTGAGCACTTTGAGTATTGAACCTGGGAATATAGGCTCAGGAGTCCTGGGCCTTGGATCTTGCTAGATTTCCATACCCCCTTTTCTGTATAAGTAGATATAATTGTTCATTTTGAAAAATGATTTATATTTTCAATTTCATTATGAAAGTTTTTATTTGTTAATCCTAAATACTATCACTTAGATTTTCATTTAAAAGTTTAAAAATAATATTCCTTTTATTTATTTAGACAATTTTAATAATGTTTTAATTTGACTTTTCAGGAATGTGCTATCAGAAGTACAAAATAACTGAGACTTAAAAGACTGAACCTCTGCATTATTTTGAGGACTATAGTATTATTTATTATTTTAGTGTAAAATATTTCATAAAAAGAAACCAATTTTAATATCAATTCTGTACATATATATTTAAGGTGTTTTAAAATGTTATTTAAATATTTATTTACCTATGTTTTTATATTTTCTTACACTTTTTACTAATATTTTAAGACTGTTGGTTTGTAAAATTATTTTAATGTAAAAATAAAAATTTATTGTATAGATTGTAAATTAATATTGTACATTTTAATTAAATTTGTAAAGTGAATATTTATTCAAGTCAAAAATGAAATGCTATTTAAATAAAAAACAATTTGGTAATCTTCCTTTTGTATGATTTTCAACCAATATTATTATCATAGTATATCAAGTATTATATTAATATTGTATGGCTGTATCTAATGGAATGAACTTATAGGATAATCTATTCAATTAGATATTTTTTAACTTGCTTATAATCTAGTCAACTTGCTTTTTAGGCTCAACTTATAGAACAAAAAACTAGTCTTTCACCCAACTATATCATAATTTTTCATTAAACAGAAGTTAATTTCAAATAATATAATGTATAAAATTAAGCATTTTAAGATTAAGATTAAATATTAAGCATAAATTATAATATATCCTTACTTTTATCATTTACCCTGGCATTGTAGATATATTCCTGAGTTCAATAAAAATATTCACTTTCTTTCAGGAATAAACCAAAAAATTAATATTATTAAAATATTATATACATTTTTATGCTCTATTTTTAATATTATTTTTTGGTTTCTGATATATTAAAAATAATATATTTTAACAATATTCAATTTAAGTATAAATCTGAATTTAACATTTTGTGAAAGAAACAATAATGGACCTCAAGCTTGATTCTTATAAATGGTTTTATTAATTACTTGTTTTCCTTTAACATAAGTTCTAAATAGAAAGCTATACTACCTATGCAAAATTGTTAATTTTCACACTAATAATAAGGATGTTTTACTCTTACTTAAATTGGATGAGATGATGTGGGGTTTAGAAAGGTAGCCACTGACCATGACACCGTTGACTGGCCCCTAGATCTAACTTCCATGGGTCATGATCTTCTCCTATTTCGCAAACATGTCCAAACCACATCAGTTGCTTCTTTTCCAGAACCTCACTTATTTATTCTCAACTCTTTCCTTATCCTCTCATTTATGATGAGGTTCCTCTTAGTCTGGCTGATTACCCTTCATAGTTATTTCATCTCTGCTACAGAGACAACTAAATTGCCTTTCTAGAAGAACCCAGATTTTGATTTGTGATGTGTTTGACTCTTTTTGAACTTCACAATTCCTGACAACAGTGTTGTAGATTTGATTTTCTAATCCTATTCTCTATTCCATATTCTGCTATTCATTTTTTTTTTCTATAGAAAATGGAATTACTAATTAATAATAATACTAATTTCTACATGAAGGGTTAGATACAGTATATTGGGCTTTCGTTTACTGAACAATGTACAGACCGGTTTTCATCAGAAATTCGAAACCTCTTGGATTTTAGTCATATATAGATACATCTCTAAAATTTCTTTTCATGGTAGCATATAGTTCTTCAACATTCTTGCCTTAGCAGTGCATATAGACATAATCTGTAAAGCACATTTCTTTTACATCTTGATGAGGATTCCAGAATATTTCTAATAGTGATATACAAAATAGTTTGGCACATCCCTGAATCACTCCATTTTCTTGGATAAATTCCTTTTATCACTTATTTGAACCATAAATTTTCTCCCTTCTAACATATTCTTAAAAAACATAAACATGTTCCCATTGACTCCTAAGCTTTGGAGAGTGACTAGGATGTGCCTCCAAGTATAATCAAAGGCACATTCTGTACAAAGACCCAAACCAAGTAGTTTGTTACCATTATTAAAGGCTTCTATAACAGCAGTCTCTAACTTCATCAAGTTATCTCTTGTACCTCTGCCCTTTCGGAAGCCACTTTCTCTAGAATATTATTGATTTCAAGAAACCAGTTCAGACGATTAGTTACCTTTTTCTCAAAAAGCTTTGCTATTAAACTGGTGAGAGGTATTGGTCAAAAACTTGTTGTTTGGGAGTTTTTCACCTTTAGGA
>KZ806867.1:70630-92548 GCA_000696205.2 Oncopeltus fasciatus
ATTAAAATTAAAATTAAATTAAGAAGAGTCATTTAAACAGCTTGACAATGTCAGCTCCTCCGAGCATAAGCGATATATTCGTCGGCCTCGGAGGTTGGACTCTCGACACTAGTGCGGGGAATTTAATAACTTATCAGACTTGTCTCGGTAGCATAAGTGGCAAATGCACCGGCCCGGATAGCAGGGGATCCAGGTTCGAGTCCTGGCTGGGACAGTTAGATTTTTTATTCTGTTCCCTGGCACTAAAAATTATATAAGTGATTTGAGTAGTTAAACTCTTTAATTTTTATTAAGATCAGTAAATTGTTTATTTTAAATTGGAAACATTCTAACCATGAACTTCTTCTGCATTCATATGTATATAACAGAACAGAATATTTATTTCCAGAAATCTAAAAATTGATTAGATTTTGGATAAATTATTTAATACATGTAATTGATATATTACATCATTATTAGTAATACATTACTATTTCATCAAGATTGAAAATTGTGACTGTAAAACTCATATACATATAACCAACACATATCATTTAAATTTTAATATAATATCATATTACACAATATACAAACATATCAGCAACCTAAAAATGGATCAGATAGTGGATGCTCTTTTTCCTGATCACTCATCCTAGTGTTGATGGCTACCATAGCCGTGGACGTTGGCCGAGGCCTTCTCTTGACAAAAACTTTGGAAGTTCATCAATGAAATAGTGGGTTTTTTTATTACTATACTTGGGAACAAATTGTGCTTAACAAATACTTCTTTCTTCAGTATTATTTGTGTTGAGTATAGACTCATTGGTGGATCTATAAAGTTCTGACTGAGTTTTTTTTTTAATCAAGAGAGAATAGTCTATGAACTGAGTAGTTGTGCTTCTACCAACAATATAAATAAAAAATAAATAAATTATTGTTTGAGGTTATTATTTATTATTATTATTTTTTATGGCTATAATATAGCCAGAGTTCAGAGAGAATTCACCTCGACCAACTTAAAACACTGAAGATGAGGCATGAGCCTTGAAAGTGCTCTGTATATAAAATTAATGTGTGACCTGTGGAGGTTTGTGTCCATTTTTCATTTATTCCACCCACCTTTAAACTGAGACTTAATTGAGAACCTCCACTAGCCAGCATATTAAAAAATAAAATGCTTTTTTGTATCTCGGTAATTCAGCAAAAATACCAAAAAAAAAAAAAAAAAAACTAGGAATCTTGATTCACAAACTTTATTGTTTTCTATTACCTAATTTTATTTAATTAAAGACTATTAATTATAACCAGGTCCCTCTATAACATATCTTTCTTCTGAAATAGGTATAACACACTTCTCAAGTAGAGACTCAAGTCATTAGTGAATTAGAACAGTAATAAAAAAGAACTTCATGAATTGAAGTTCGTTCATTTTCAAAAACAAAACAACAATTATCTTTTAGCTTACTTTTTAATAGAAAATAATTTAATTGGTCTCAGAATTGAAAATCTTCAACTTCTCTCAAAATTTGAAATTTCATGTTTCAAGACAAATAGAATCCAAAAATTAAATATTAAAAAAATTAGTCTACCATAAACTATAAGTCAGATTGTTTTTCTCAGAAACCTATGCATTTGATCAAATTTGGGTTTTAGATTTTGTTTGTGAAGATACAGAGTCTAATTTCATATAAGCTAGATCAATCAGCTTTAAGGGAGTTAAATAGAGAATTAAAAATTTAAATTACTCTAACTGCTATACTGTTAAACTTATATAATGAGGTAGGTGATTTTTAGGGAACTGTATTGAGATTCACATTGTTTTCCTCAAAATTTTCATTGTTTATCCATTAGTTATGCTGTAAATTGATGTTTTTTGTTGGAGCGGTTGGAAGAAACTCAACTGCCCATGGGTTGGTCATTTTATTCATACATACAATAGTAAAATTATAAAAATTATAAATTGAAAACTACCAAGTTTGATTTCAAATAAAGTTTGTCTGTCCTATTAAAGCACCTAATTAAATATGAACTTCATTAATTAAAAACTTGATTGAGTTAAATAAAGGGTTCAAAATTTAAAAATAGCTATAAATTCAAGAAACATAATGTGTGTTATAGTTTTTACTCATCAGTAGTAATACTACAAACTTCACAAAGAAATTTATTCATTATCTACAAGTTTTCTGACATTTAGTTTTTTGTTTTTTTCATTAGCTTTTGTTCCATATATTATCTAACCTATCTAACCACATAAGATATAAGTAAGTTGACACATTAATTGTTCAGAATCACTGTAAGGGAGGCACAACCATAAGTAACACTTCAAAAGTTTAACATTAAAATTCTCTAAAATACAATTCAAATTAAAAATTATGTGATAGCTCCACAATAAATTATTTTAAATGTATTTTAAGGAGCATTTTTCAATATTATTATAATATTATTCAAAATGTTACTATTATAAAATTTATACTAACCTACCAAGTTACACAAATATTATTTTATTCAATAAAAAAATTGCTCAAATCTAAATAAAATTGTAGGAATAATGTGAATTTGAAAATCAACCAATCATAACATCATACAATCATCCAACAGAAACTGTGAAAACAAAAATATAGTATTCAACATACATATAACAAGGGGGGGGGACAGAAAAATATGTTATGAGAACAACCTCAATAGCTGCATATCTTTGAAAGTCATTAAAGGCTTTCTTTTTATGTAAGTTCAAAGTTATTGAATGTATGTTTAAAAAGTAGAAGCCCTTGGTTGTAGGTTATCAGTTTGTTTGTTTGAGTTGATGGTTCAATCTCACATATACATATTTCGTACAAACAAAGAATATATCAAATGTAAATCCCAAACGCTACAAACAAAAATTTAGCTCATGAATTAAGCATAAAATTATAATTAAAAAAAAAATTAAAATAACCCAATTCTATTTCAAAACAATTAACTGAACATCAAATACACAATATATTTGTTTCACCTTGATTAATTTTACCAAAAAAGTAGGCATTACAATTAAAATTTTATTTAAATAAGAATTAACAATTTGGCAATAATATTAAAATTTATTAGCAGTTCACTATACTAAATTACTTCTGAGTTTTTGTACTACCATTTTCACATTTATTATAACTTTAAAATAGACAGCTGATATACAAGATGATAATTTATTAAAACGTTTTTTTTTATATANACATAATTTTTTTTAAGTGCAATAATGTTGCTTTTGTCCATTGCTTTAGTTATGAAAACATAACTCATTATGGCATTAAATTTTCAGCTTTAATTACTCTAAGGCAAAAATAGTGAAAATTTATTCAATTGGTTGTTAAATAAAAAATGCTTAAGTTACAAAATCATTAGGTAATTTGTATAATTTATATAATTAATTGCAACAACTGAAACAATTTAAAAAATTAAAAAATGGTTTGGGTATATCTTTTAGTGAAGGAAGTTGATTTTACTGATGAATGAAGTTAACTAGAACTATCCAACTTCTTTTTTCCAGGTAAACTGCTTTTGTTAGTCAGACTTCATCCTCATTTTTTTAGACCAGGACTTAGCTTAGCTTGATGCTCTCCCATATTAAAAAAAAAATGTTTTATTGCATATTTCTTTTATATTATTTTGTTATAAAATTCCCTGCATTCAGTATTAAATTGAACACTTAGTAGTTCTTTTATCTGAATTAACAAAATAAATTAACTATGCAGATACAAATATTGAAATAGGAAAATGTTCTCCATATTAAATACTATTACATCATACTTCATGAAACAAAGTTTTTAATTGCTTCTAATTACGTAAGAATAATCCAAAAGTTTACACAAACCAATAGTTTAAGAACAGAAATACTTTAACAACCAAATATTTTAAGAACAGAACCAATATTTTGAGGGGAAAAAACAGTTGAATTGTTCATTTGATAGAAATTCTCATTTAGTAATCTTAGTAGAAATAGTTTTAAAGTATAAATTGTTTGCTGTGATACTAAAATGATTAAATAAATGTTAATTGATTGACTGCAATTACAAATAATTAAACTATATTAGAATGAATTAAGAAAATAAATTTATAGTAAAAAAAAAAAATGATTACCTAACTCATTTTTTGAAATATTCCTAATAATCTGAATTTTAAGCATAGGATTGACAAGATTTCCAAAGCAACCAACAATAGAGAAGATGTAAAATTCAATCGATGTACGAGAAAGAGCTGAGAGAACACTGGACAGAGCAGACATCAAAACAGCAAACAAAGCGACATATAATTCATGTACTTTCATCACACTGGTTGAAATGTAAGAACCCATTGCTGAGGCAAGTACTGAAAATAACAAATAAATATATAACAACTTAAATCGTTTAAAACATTTATTGGCTAAGCTGGATCTAACATAAGAACTAGATCTTGAATAGAGGTCTTAAAAGGCTACAAATATTAAATTGTAAAACTTAAGCAAAAAGGCTTACCTGAAATAGCACATGCAATGGCTGAATAAATACTATAATGCTCTGGACTCCACGAGAAAGATTTTCTAAGAGCATAGAATCTAAATGAGAATTCACCTAAAAGAAAGAAAAATAAAAAATAAAAATAAATTGAATGAAAATTAAAACCATTTTATATTTTATATTCTAAGAAATAATATTACATTACTGAATTGAGGTCAGGATGAGCACTGCAACAAATAAGGTTTGCACCACAGAATATTAAATATAATAATGCTGTGACACCCTCAATATTATATATTGCATCAATGGAACATATGGTATCTGATGATACCAATAATTATACTATATGATTATGGTTACACTCCCTCTTATAGAACTGATCTTTTCGCCATGCTTTCCTAGCTCGTGCAGCTAGCTTTCGGAACTCCCTATCCTCAAATATTCGATCTTCTACTTCACATTCCATATTCAAATCCCTCCTTTTTCAGTATCTTCTATCCATCCAAACTGAATCTTTTTAGCTTTGAATTTTGCTTGTTAATATGGAGAGTTTTTTTTTTACTGTAGATATTATTATTTGATGTTTTTGTCGGGGTTCAGTCAAGGTAGAGCCAAAAAAAAAAATACAAATTATAAAAAACGAGTATTTTTTAAGTTATCTGCCATAGTTTTGGCTTACATAGTAAGTTTGACAGATTTATTTTGAAGGAGGGCTAATAATATGAAAAAATAAACAACCTGTAAATATTGTAAATAGTGTTTTAGGCGTATTGTCACTGGGCAGCTTCTCCATCAAGCAAAGTACACACTAATTAAAATATCATTTATACTATTATTTATACCAGCCCATAACAAGGAGCACAACAAGTGAACAATGTAATAACTAATAAAGTAATTATCAATATAAGAAAAAAAATGTATATGAATTCCTTGAATGCCCTCTTTCTCTATCCTTGCAACCCAAATCCAACAATCCTTCTGAAGTAAAGTATCTCATATCCCGTCTACCCAAAAAGGCTCCCAGTTATGACCTCATCCCTTCCACAATCCTACGACAATTTCCTTAAAAAGCTCTCATCTTCCTGATATATATATATATATAACTGCATAGTCTGTCTTGCTTACTTCCCATTACTTTGGAAATTTTCCACAATAATCCTCTTTCCCAAGCCAAATAAACCACCCGAAGACCCCTCCTCTTATCGTCCCTATCAGCCTGCTCCCCATCCTTTTGAAAAAATCCTACTAAAGCGAATATTCCTGATCCTACAGTCCAATAATCTTATCCCCTATCATCAGTTTGGATTGCATCCTCATCACTCTACTTCACAGCAAGTGTTTCGTGTTGTAGATTGCATCTCATCCCTTGAGAGAAAGGAGTATTGTATGAGCGTGTTTCTGGATGGAAAAATTTTTTTTGAGATGGACATGAGTGATGGAAGGGTAGGGGGTAAGAGGCGGAAAGTACAAAGGGAGAGCGCCCTGCTTAAAAAGGGGCAATACAAAATAAAGGTAGGACATTATTGTGGATAAGTAACTTTTGGAAGTAGGAGAAATGTTTGACAGGTTTATTTCGAAGGAGGGCTAATGGTTTTTCAGAATGTTGAAAATGTTTGAATAAGTTGAAGAAATTTGTTCTATGTCAGTTCTGTCATTAACTGGATTTTGCTGTAAGTTAATGTGAGCGGTTTCAGATAAAAGGCATTTGTGTTCATAGGGTTCAGTGGAAAGAATGGTAATGTTATCGAAGTCAAATGTGTGTTTTTCATGAAAGATGTGTTTTGTGAGGGCAGTTTTTATTAGTTTTTTCTTTATGTCATTTTTATGATTGTTAATTCTATGGGAAATGAGGTTTTTAGTTTTCCCAATGTAAGAACCATGGCAATTAGGAATGGAACAAGGAATTTTATAAACAATATTGGTTCTTTTGAAAGGGGGATAGGGTCTTTAAGGATGGTGTAAATGGATTTTAGTTTGTTGTTAGTGGAAAAAGCAAGCTTAAGGTTAGGGAAAGTTTTTCTGAGGGATTTCTTAATATTTTCAGAAAGTTTTGGAATATATAGGAGAGAATGGAAAATGAGGTCATTATTTTGGGAGAGGGGCATAGTTTGGGAAGTGGAAGGGAATAAAGAATTTCTTCACAAGTTTTTTAATACTACTCACATCATTAAAAAACTTTTGGAATCCTTTATAGGATTTATCCTTTATTCCCCTTTATCCCCCTTTGATGTAGGCCGCTCACCCTTTGTACTTACCGCCTCTTAGGGGTGGGGACCTTTCCACCACCAACTTTGTCCACCTCAAAAAACTTCTCACAAGTTTCAAATCCTACCTCTCAGTCATGAAAGTTGGATCTTAGGGACATGACATTTCCCTCACGCCTTCTTAATAGTTAGGTGTGGTTAATTTTTTTTTTTTTTTTTTGTATTTTGAATTTTTTCTACATGTTTTACTACATTCATACTTTTGATTTCACATTACATTTAATTATTAATAATGTAAATCCTTTAATTTCTTGTTTTTTTAATTGATATTTTTATTCTTACAGCATTGTATTTCAACAGCTCTGAAGATGGCTTACAAGGTAAGCCGAAATGTTGGCAGATAACTTATAAAATTCACATTTTTAAATTTGTATTTTTTTTGGATTTACCTTGACCGTACCCCAACAAAAAACATCTAATAATTTGCTTCTTAATGATCGAATGGGCATATGGGTGTATGTAGATTAATTGGAATTGAGTATGAATAAAAGTGTGAGTTTGTGTATTCGTTGAATGTGTAAATCACATTGTAATTTATTTCCTAAACTGGTTATGAGCTCACCCTTGGTTTTTTTTTTTTTTCTTTCCTGGATCATATGGTTATGGATTAATAACTTACCATGTCAACTCAAGGAAACGTTATTTTTGTTGAAGTATTTATTTAATTTTCACCAAATCTTTTTTATAAATACTTATTTATTTGTTTTGCTTAACTACATTAAAGTATATTTTTGAGCCAGAAAAGACCTTTTGTAAAAGACACTTAATTTTATTCAAGGGGACTCTATTAGTTTCAGAATAAAGTGTATTTTCTTCTTCTTCTTCTTCTTCTTCACTATTTGTTAACACCATATAAATAATAATTAAAATTTTATGAATGTTTTATTGATTTTATCTAATATTTTTCCTTCAAGGCTATTAAAATATTTGCTGTCAGTTTTAAAAATTAATTGTTTAATTTTGAAGGATATATAAGAAATTGAAACAGTTTTGTGTTCAAATGTAGTAGTATGTTGCATTAATGAAGTATCATTGAAATTACATAATAGTATTGTTCTCAGAGACTTCCACAGTTTGAATCAATATTCATATTTTCGTCTTCCGGTTTGGACCGTGTCATTTTATTTTTAACTACCAAGCTTTCATTCATCAAGCTCTGAGCTTTTCCAGGGTTATAATAGAAATGAGGAAAGAGGAGAAGAACAAAGGGTATTTATACCGGTTGGTTCCGGTGGTGTGAACGAAGCCTACCTTTCCAGGGTCCGGAATCCAGACTGGGAGAGTTTGGAGGATGACCACGGGTGATGCTACCATACCTCAAGGCATGACGGAGAAGATCGCTACAGGAAGATCAAGAGACACAGGATCAATACTAACTGTACGACAGACAGGAATATATCGCATGTTCTCCCTAACCCAAAGGATGACTTAGGACTACGGATGCCCAGAATATAGAGTATCCCTTACGCATGTGGTACTGTATACATAAGACAAATGGGAAGACAAATATCCACAAGACTCAAGGAACACATAGCTTTCGTTAAGAAACTCACTGAAAATAAATAAATATATATATACCATATACGTTCAGGTCTCACCATCAGGGCAATGTGGGTTCAAATCCTGTCCAGGGCAAGCTTTTATCAATAAATATAAGCTTCTCCTGAGCCAAGGATGTTTAGAATGGGAGGGCAACCTGTAGAATACCCCTCCCTTTATGACCTTCATGAAGTGGTTGAAAGGGTTGATTAGTAGTTGGAACACTTAATAAATAAATAAAAAACTATTGCTGTTCACTTAATATTGCAATTTCTTTGTTTGGTCTGACTTTATTATTATAGTATCTAAGTATTTTATTTTAATTGTATAACCCATTATAAATCAATCATTTTTTTCAATATGTACTTAGAATGTAGTTTGTTTCTACTTTTCTCATGTTTACCAATAACATTTAAGATATATTTGGGATATATTGGAGAGAACTGAAAATATCAATAACTTCTTCATTAGTCTTCTCAGAATATTCTATTTAAAAAAATGGTGCTCCACACCTTTTTAGAGAAAAGGGTCCAAAAATATAGAATGAATTCTTAACAAGAATAATTATTGAGTGGCCAATAAAACAAAGAGCCCTCTTAACATGCATGTACTGGAATAAAAAAAGGCACAACGATGATGTGGCAGACATAAATAAAATATGTATGTCATGCATAGGCATGAAATCCAAGTAGCTCAAAGGTTAATGTAACATGAACATTTAATGAGGAATGGTTCTGAATTTTTCAAGCATATAATCTTCATTTATATAGATGGAGACCACAAAGTTTAGCTATTGTGTAAAGAACAAAATTAATAGCAGTTGTGGAAGCTTGAGAATATTCACACTCACCTAAACCATCCACCAAGTTTTTACTTTATGACATATTTATAACAGTGGCCCTGTCAGTTTCAGACTCTGTGTGAAATTGTGTATCTCAGAGCATTGGGCCCATGACTGTAAAATGTGACAGTAACTAGTAAGTGCAGATAATTTAGCAAGTTGTTTTGAGACCTCTTTATAATTAAGCATATTTAATTTATTTGAACGTATTTGTTAATTAGCTTTAAATCATTTATCTTTTCTGCTTATTTATTTATTAGTTAGTAAGGGTAGTAGTTAGTAGGTTCGATTGTTATCTGTAATTAGTAGGTGTACTTATTTATTATAATAAATTTCATAGGGTTCAGTGGAAAGAATGGTAATGTTATCGAAGTCAAATGTGTGTTTTTCATGAAAGATGTGTTTTGTGAGGGCAGTTTTTATTAGTTTTTTCTTTATGTCATTTTTATGATTGTTAATTCTATGGGAAATGAGGTTTTTAGTTTTCCCAATGTAAGAACCATGGCAATTAGGAATGGAACAAGGAATTTTATAAACANATCTAAGCATATTTCATTTTTTTTTTAATTAAATAATAGTAAATTATAAATATTGTCTTACAAGCTAAGAAGACAATGATGCTAAAAGGTAAAAACAAAGCTTTATTTTAAGCTAGTCAGGAAAGAACAATGAGTGAAGCACTCAGCTATTGTAGTTTAATTCATATTTTTCTCTCAAAAAATATAGAACACAAATGTTAGAAAATTATATTTTATGCCTATTTTGTTCAATAAACTTTTTCAAAACTCAAATAATAATAATGCTATTCATATTATAAATTTTGGTCTTCTTTTGAACCTCCCATAAGCATCTAATTTCAACTGAAAAATAACTCTTTCAAAAATTTGCAGTCAAAAAACCTAAATAACAAATTTGATTTTTATAATTAAAAAATAATGGGGCCTATACATTTATTGTGGTCATAATAGCCAATAAATTGCATTCTTAAACATTCTCCTTACATGAATTTTGTAAAAATGTTAGAATAAAAATGTTAGAAAAGAATGTTTTACCCAAATTATGAAATCATTTCATGTCTCACACAGACAGCACAAAATAGGATAGCACAAAAGATATTATAATTTTTTTCTGTCTTCATCTTTAAACCCTCCCTCCACCACAATTGAATTCAGCAATTATTGAATTCATCCGATAGTTTGCAAGAGAAAGCAAATATTGAATTTGGTTTCTTTATTTTAAAAATAGTGAATACTAGAGTGTTTACAGACATAAGAAAAAATATTATTAGATGATTTTAGTTGGGGTTCGGTTAAGGTAGATCAAAATAAATTTTAAAAAAGGTGTATTTTTTTAAAGATTATCTGCCAACGTTTCGACTTACATTGCAAGCCATCTTCAGGGCTGTAGAAATACAATGCCATGAGAATACAATAATAATTGACAATATTATAATATAGAATTACCATACTGTAATTTGATATCAAAAGTATGAATGTAGAAAGCTATGTAAGATAATTTAAAAACATGTAGACAACAACCTATTACAAAAATAATTCAATAATGTTCACGTAGGCTTCCAGGTTCGTCAGATGTACGTAAAGTTTCTTCTTCCGGGTTGGACCATGTCAAGTTGTCGATAGTTGCCGAGCTTTCACGTTGTTCTTATCTTGTGATTCATGAGTATTCGGGCGATCTCCTCTATTGTCCCTTCGACCATCCCCTACGTCAAGAACCACAAGTCGCAACTATCGACAACTAGACACGGTCCAACCCGGAAGAAGAATACATACAAATTGAATAAATTAAAGCAGTAATTAACCACACCTGCCTATCATGAAGACAAGAGAGGACCTCTTGTCCCTAAGTTCACATTTACATGACTGAGCAGAAAATATTATTTTTCAGACAGACACCGTGGGTGGTGAAAGGGTGGGGGGGAAGGTAAGAGGCGGAAGGTACAAAGGAAGAGCGACCTGTTTCAAAAGGGGGCAATAAAAAGAACAAAGGAAAAAAGGAAGGGTTATATTGGGAATAAGTAACTTTGGAACTGGGAAAAATGTTTGACAGATTTATTGAGAAGGAGGGCTAATGGTTTTTAGAATGTTGAAAATGTTTGAATAAGTTGAAGAAATTTGTTCTATATCCGTTCTGTTGTTAACTGGATAGTGTTGTCAGTTAATGTGAATGGTTTTAAAAAAAGGCATTTGTGTTCATAGGGTTCAGTGGAATGGTAATGTTAGTAAAAAGAAAGCTTAAGGTTAGGGAAAGTTTTTCTGAGAGATTTCTTAATATTTTCAGAAAGTTTTGGAATACAAGGAAGAGAACGGAAAATGAGGTCATTATTTTGGGGGAGGGGGATAGTTGGAGGAGTGGAAATAAAAAAATTATTTTAAAAGTTTTTTAATGGTGTGAGTAGGAAAACCATTGGACAGGAGGATGTCAGAAACATGTTTAATAGTTTTGCTGTGGAATATCTTGTCAGAGAGTGTGAGTGATCTGTAGATGAGGTTTTTGGCCCCATTAATTTTTTGATGATGAGGGTGAGATAAGTTAAAGTGGAGGAGATGACCAGAGTACGTGTGCTTGGTATACCAGTCAATGGAGATAGAGCCATTGGTGTTACGGATAATAAGGGTGTCAAGGAAGGGAAGTTGATAATCAGATTCCATTTCGATGGTAAATTTTAGACGAGGATGGTATGAGTTAAATGTAATAAGGATCTGGGGGATTTTTTCTGGATTGAGAATGAGGAAGAGGAGGTCAACATATTTTTAAGAAAGAAAATGTCGTTGTGAAAGGGGTAAGGATAGAGTCTAGGAGGTCGTTAAGGGTGATGTTAGAAATGTTGGGAGCATTTCCCATAGCCAGACCGTTAATCTGGTTGTAGTATTCACCTTGGTAAAGGAGATAGCCGGACTTACAGCAAAAGGAAAGGGACTAAAAATTAAAAAAAAAACTCCATTTAAAAAAATATATTTTTCATAAAAAAATTTTAACTAACCATTTCTAGCTTTTTAAAGGTAAAAATGGTTGAACAGTTGAAATTTTTCAAAATCATGACTTAAAATCAAAATCATCTATGTGAATAGGTAGACTTACAAGAAATCTGCAAAATTCCCTGACATACCCTATATACATGAAAGACTAATAATAAGATGTATAAATAAAAAAAAAAAAAAACTTTAGTAAATTTAAAAAATTTAAGATTTGAAAGGTCAGTAAAGTTTTAATTCTAATTAATACTTTCCATTAGTTAATAATATATTTTAGAGCATTCTCTAAGCTTGTTAAATTCCATTCAACTTCTTAAAAAAGGCCTCTGTTTAGACATTTGTTTCACAGATGAAACATGAGTGCCCTACGAAATTCTACCTGAGTGTACTAAAAAGGTATTTTATATTATCAAATCAGTCATGCAGAATTGTTCCACGTGACATATCGACTCTTGCCTTCATGATAGCCTTAAAGAAGGCTTACAATGTAAGCCAAAACATCGGCAGATAATAAAAAATACATTTTTAAAAACTGTGTTTTTTGATCAACCTTCACTGAACCCCAACATATTCTCTACTAATAATCTCCAAGCTAAAAAACAAAAAAAAAAGAAACAAAAAAACTCTCCATTACAACTTGATATCATATCATATTTTGAGGGATAATGTTTTTATTTCATGTTAGTGAATGCTTTACCTAGACTGCACTCTGCCTCAATTTATTATTACAAACTAAACACATACGAAATCTAGCAATAAATTAGTATACCTTGTAATATAATTAATCCAATTCCAAGAACAGTAATAGCAAGAAGAAGTCGAACCCTTCCATGCTTAGGCCTTGATTCAAATACTGCTCTAAAAACACTAGTAACATTTTGTACAGCAAATATAGGAGTACCCTGGAAATAATAAATATTAATAACAACTAAAGTTACTAACATAAAAAGTTGCCATAGCCTTCAGTCTGATCAACTATTTAGGCTGCTGCACTGCCTTACCTACAATAAAAGAACACTCTACAGTTTAGGAGGCTGCATAAGTTATATGCTAAATACGAAATAATAGTTTTATGAAGAAAAAATTGGAATTGATAAAACTAAAACAATCTTAAAAATTAAAAAGACTGTAATAAACAAATGAAAGAACAGTAATAATTATAATTAACATTGTAAAAGTAATAGTAAAATGGGGATTTTTGGGGTTCGGTCAAGGTTGATAAAAAAAAAAAAAATACAATTTAAAAAAATGTATATTTTATTAAATTGAAGTAGATATTATTATTATATGTTTTTTTGTTGGAGCTCAGTTAAGGTAGATCCAAAAAAAAATATTTTAAAAAATGTGTATTTTTTAAATTAATTGGCAACATTTCAACAAATATGTTGTTATAAGAATAAAAATAAAAATAAAACAAAAAAATTAAATGGTTTACAATATTATAATATAGAATTGCCATAACTAAATGTAATGTGATATCAAAAGTATGAATGTAATAAGCTATGTAGAAAAATTCAAAATACAAAAAAAAAATTACCAAAAAAAAATAAATAAAATTAACCACACCTACCTACCATGAAGGTGAGAGGGGAATGTCGTCTCCCTAAGATCACATTTTCATGACTGAAGATAAGGTTTGAAAATTGCGAGAAAATTTTTTTGAGATGGACAACGTGGGTGGTGAAAGAGTGGGGGGGTAAGAGGCGGTTCATACAAAGGGAGAGCAGCCTGCTTCAAAAGGTAAACGCAAAGAAAAAATGTAGGACATTATTGCGGATAAATAACTTTCGGAACTAGGATAAATGTTCGACAGGTTTATTTTGAAGGAGGGCTAATGGTTTTTCAGAATGTTGAAAATGTTTAAATAAGTTGAAGAAATTTGTTCTATGTCAGTTCTGTCATTTACTAGATTGTGCTAAATTCATCAGCCTTATATCACTCAAGCCTTAAAATCTACAATGTTCTAACTCTGACATCTTCAGTAAAAATAATAAATACTAAAACATATTTCAACCTTCATTCAATGAACATAAATTAAACTTGAAGAAGTAAGAAAAAAAAATTAATTATTACAAATGCTCATTCCATTTGAGATGTTGCTACACATGGTGTTAGAATTAGTAGATTGGCTTAACACAAAGGTTTTGTATAAGACTTTAAAGGCTGCCAGTTTTGAACCGGATCTTTAAGAGAGGGTATTTTTTCTCTGTCTATAGGCATTAACTATAACTCACAAAATAACCTTAAGTTCATGTTCAAAATAAGTGACAAATGGAGCTATTGAAGTTGTTCTCAAAACGGATTAATTAAAATTATTTTAGTTATTTCCTCCAATCCCAACTAACAAACATCAAAAGTTATTTTAAAATATTAAAATATATATACTTGTGTGTGTGTGTGTTCATAAACCACATGTGTATCTGCCTATGTGATCAATGCTAAAATGTCAAGTGCTATTTATAACATTTTTTTATTTATTCATTAGGTGTAATATTTAGTTTATAGTTTATTTTTAATAAATAAAACATAACAGCAATATTAAACAACTACGACTGGAAGTTCACTGGAAATGTTAAGTGCGAGTAAAAATATTTTTGTGATGCAGTGTAATATTTAGTTTAGAATAATAAACCTCAACACACATTTTTTAATTGATAAAAGACAAATATTGTAAGAGTCAATAAAAAAAAAAAAAAAAAAAAGTAGGAGTGACAGTTTACCGGAACCCTATATATTAATTTGAGATTCTTAAATCCTCAATAAGTTGTTTTTCTTAATCAAATTTGGCAAATATCTTTTAAAAGCAGAAAGAAAGGCTGAGTTCATTATTAGCAAAATAGAAATGGTAGTTTACATGTTTTGGATATCTCATATTCAAATATTTATTATATTTTAAACTTAACATGAGGGTTATGTCACTCAAGCATTTGACCGAGTATGGCATACTGGACTATTATATAAGCTGAAATCCACATTTCCATGTACCGTCTACCTAATTCTCAAATCTTATCTTTCTAACTGTTTCTTTAGGGTCCGGCAAGGATCAGATTACTCTGAACACTACCCTGTGAAAGAGGGTGTTCCACAGGGCAGTGTGCTTGGACCCATCCTTTTTATCCTTTATCTGCAGACATCCCTACTCATCCTATTCCTAGCCCTCTTTGCAGATGACAAAGCGATCCTCTCCTCCCACCCTGATTCCAAAACGGCTTCTAACAATTTACAAAACCACCTTGATGCTATTCAGCAGTGGTGCAGTAAATGGAGAATTAAAATAAATGAGTCCAAATGCATACAAGTAAATTTTAAACTCATAAAAGATTCTCCTGATAATGTTACATACAATAACATCCCTATACCTCTCTCTGATTCAGTCCGTTACCTTGGGTTCCACCTTGACTCACGACTCAACTGGAATGAACTTACTATAATTAAACGACAAGAACTTAACAGACGCCACGGACTCTTTTACAGCCTTATAAATAAGCGCTCACAGCTCACATTAGAAAATAAACTGACCATCTACAACAACATAATACGATCAATCTGTACCTACAGTGCAGAACTGTGGGGTGCCGCTAAGCCTTCCAATATCCAATGAATACAATCCTTTCAGTTATTCTCAGAATAATTGCTAATGCTCCATATTATGTGTGCAACTCTACCCTTCATCACGACTTTAATATCCCTTTTGTCAGAGACCTTATCTCCACCCGCTTCAAACTCTTCCATAGTAAACTTCAATTTCATCCCAATCCATATGCCCAATCCCTGTCGTCGGACTCCAATCCTCACAATCCTCCCCGGCGACTAAAACGGAGATGGCCTCGTGATCTCCTGGGCCTTAATGCCTAAACTTATCGGGAGTGGGGTCAATGGGCCCCTTCTCCCTGCACAGTGATGACAATTTAATTGTTTTATTGTTGATTTTATTTTATTATATTTTTTTCTTTTATTTTATTTATATTATTTTTATGTGTGTATATTGATTTTAAGTCATCAAATTACAAGATGTTAAGTAACAGAATGTAATAAATAAAGATTTATTTAAAAAAAACAAAAAAAAAAACATGAGGGTTAATAAGAGGGACAGTTTACAAAGCTTCTGCATGACAAGATTAAATTTATCCAAGAATAATACAATGGTAAAAGGAGAAATAGGAGCATAATATGCAAATTCTTGCACACAAACAAAAATCAGTTCTTACCTATAGAATATTAAGGAATAGAAAAGTATTACCTGGCAAACAGAAAGAGATTCAGGCAGAATGGCCACAGTGTACAGTAGAGCAATAAATGATAACCCGATAGCAGAAGAGTACAACACCATTGAAGAATCAGATAAATATTTCATGATGTAAAATGAAGATAAGTAGCCCCCCCCAATACCACTTGAAACAGTAAAAGAAATAATCGCCATTCTGTAATAAAAACAAAAATTAAGAACTAATTAATTATTATAAGAAAAGCAATCTTAGATTAATAGTTTACCCTTTAAATTTAAACTAAATTTAAATTATAATATTTATTAACTTAACTAATAATTTTAAGTTATAATTTTGTTATTTATTAAGTGGTGGGGACTACAATGCAAAACATTGTAATGGAGATCGAGAACTCTCGTGGATGTGCTCTATATAATGTGGTATCATCTCAGAACCACACGACAATTAGTCCTTCCTCTTGGCTGACATGCAAAAATTAAAAGACAAGAACTCCATTGACGACAAGGATTCCTATACGGATTCATGAATAGGAGTTCCAATCATACTTAAGATAACAAACTGATGCTCTACAAGAATTTAATAAGACCAATGTAGAACATACTGTATAGAAATATGGGTACTCTTTTATTTGTCAAAACACTAAGAATAATGTTGTTTTTTTTATCAATTTTTTACTTAAAATATTCTAAAAGAAACATAACAATATTGTTTTTTGTACTTTCACTTTTCACGTATAGTATAACTACTCTTTAAGATTAAGTGCTGTATATCTCAAAAACCAGAGCTAATAAAAATTTTTCAATGTTATTTTCGTTTTTATCACCCCAAAATTAGTAGAAATAGACTAATTTAGTGTAGGAAACATTCAAAAAATATTTTTTTGTTGTGCAGTGTAATTACTAAATTCCTCTCTTCACCATAATTTTAATAACTCTTCCGTTTAAGACCTCATTTCCTTCCACTTCACCTTTTTTCACAATCAACGGCTAAATCTAATCCATTAGCACAAATCCTTCAAAACCTACCCCTACAACCCATGCATGGGAGGCGTGTTGACTCAAACAGGGATGGCCTCATGACCTCCTAGAAAGATAGTTTGGTCTATTTTATTTCTTTATTGTAATCCTCAAAAGTTCAAACAAAATGTTCTATATTAACAGAATGTAATAAATAAATAAATAGTTTTTTAAAAAAATATTTAAGCTAAAATAGCAGTAAGAGAGTAAATTTAAATTTAATTTAGGAACAGTGCTTTGAAATTAATGAAAATATATCGAAGTGCTTATATATCCTTCTATGTAGGGCTGAGGAAACTAATTTTTCATCAAAGCTTTTTATATATAAATTGGTAAAACAATATTTGGACATATTTCAAATGGACGATCAACCTCTAACTTTTACAAACCAATTTTTTTTTTTTTTTAACTTTATTATTTATTACTTTCTACATGTTTTGTGCTAAACACTCCATAGATTATGCTAGCCATACTCTGAATAATTCAGAGACTAATTTGGCAACAATAGAAAAGGAATGTTTAGCGATTTTATTCTGGGGAAAAGGTTCCGACCCTATCTAATCGGACCCAAAAAAGTCAGATATCTGTGATCATGCTTAAAAACAAAATATGAAAGGAAACCCCTGAAACTTCCTTACATTACAATTCCAAATCCAACAAAAACTTTCAAAATTATGCACATTGACACGATAACATTCCACAATACCAAATTCTTGACAATCATAGAAACTTTCTCAAAACATGCTCAAGCTTACAAACTGCACAAGGAATACAAGTTGTTAATAAACTACTTGTATTCTTCTCTCACCACGGAACCCCACAACAAATCTCTTGGGACAATGGAAATGAATTTAACAACACATTAGTCAAAGAACTATTAAATTTACATAAAATTAACAGACACTTCACACGTTCACAAAATCCAAATTCTAACTCACAAATAGAAAGATTCCATTCAACCTTGATTGAACATATAAGACTTTTGGAAAACAGGGAGGAATTTAAAAATGATCCTAAAGAAACAAAGGTTACAAATGCAATTTTAGCCTACAATGAAACAATACATTCAACTACAGGACTTACACCTTTGGAAATTATAAACGGACATTTCAATTAAACGGATCCAACTAACATAGAAATAGAAAAACAATTAATTAACAATTACATAGACAATCATAGGGAAAAACTAAAGTTGTTCACGTAGGCTTCGACGGTCGTCAGAAGTAATTACTGTTTCTTCTTCCGGGTTAGACCGTGTCATATTGGTGTTATTTACCGAGTATTCGTGCGATCTTCTCTGTTGTCCCTTTGACGTAGGGGATGGTCACTTCTCCTTGGAATTCTTCGGCTTCTCATTCTTCCTTGTTGCGCTGCCTATTTTTTTATATACCTATGCCTATGGACAAGATCCAAAGGAAGAGAATTCCAAGGAGAAGTGACCATCCCCTACGTCAAAGGGACAACAGAGAAGATCGCACGAATACTCAAAAATCACAAGATAAGAACAACGTTCAGCACGGACAGAAAAATAACAGACATCCTTCCGAAACCTAAGGATAAACTTGAACTTCGAACTCCAGGAATTTACAAGATTCCCTGCTCCTGCGGAACTTCTTACATCGGTGAAACCGGAAGGACGATAGACACACGTCTCAAAGAACACATTGCAGACATCAAACACGGACGCACAGAGAGGTCAGCTCTAGCAGAACACTTCACCAACATCTGCCACCACATCAAATTCGAAGACGCTTCAATACTGGCCCGGGAAAGCAACTATTATCGGCGAGCCATCAGAGAAGCCATCGAAATAACCAAGAATCCGAAAAATATCAACAGAGAAGACAGATACAGACTGAGCAAAAACTGGAAACCAGCGCTAATTGACAAGAGGATCCAACCAATCAGTGACCAGCCACCTGACTACTCCAGAGACCAGCCGCCAGAACACAGTATCAACCAATGGGAAGGCAGGCTTCGCCCAAGGACCGGACTGCGCCGGGATTATACACCACCTGGTGTATAAAACATGGTAATTATATACCACCTGAATTTTAAAAATCTCTCTTTTACAACTCTCATTCTCTTTTGAGCCCTGAAGAAGCCATCACATGATGTGCGAAAGCTCGGCAAATAACACCAATTTGACACGGTCCAACCCGGAAGAAGAAACGGTAAAAAACTAAAGTTACTCTATCAACAAGTAAACGTAACAAACATTTTGGCAAAAGAAAAATATATTTAAAAAGCAAATATTAAAATAACTGATGAACCTACACAAGGACAACTGCCCATGAAAATGTATGTATGTAGAAAACAAACAAAAACAGTCTAAACTAAAAAACAAATACAAACTAGAAACGTTACTGAAACAGACAAAAAAATAAAACCAGTAATTATACACCCAAAACATAGAAATACAGTTACTAAAATACACCAGTCTAATATAAAATGACCCCGAAAACTTACCAAAAATGACGCATAAGGATTAACCATTCCTAGCACATGAAAAACACAAGGCACAAACACAAAGCCTCCACACACAATGATAGACATGTCTGGATATTTATCAGAATCAGACTAAAACCAATTTTATTTTCTTTAAAAAAAAATGGGAATTCCCAGCAATAGTGACGTGGCAAGGGTTTAGTAAGGAGCGAGTCTTATAGTAATTTAACGGCACGAGGATTTGCATGATTTAATTCAAATAAATATATATTTATTTAGAATGAAATTTGGACATCTTATGCAGGGACAGACTTTTTACAAAAACTTATCTTATTGAGCATTCTTAGGTGAAGGCAGGAGGACATAGGGAAATATATAAAAATTGATATTCTGTTAAGTTGGGTAGCTGTAGGGAGAGAGCTCTTTCGGCCATATGTGGAACTTACTTATCAGGTTAGCAGGGGAATATTTTCTTCAAAACTTAGTTTTCCAGTTAGACGGCATTCAGCTCCACCTTTTCCCTCCAGTGATGCTGTATCCCAGGGCGTTTTTATTTCTGTATAGCTCCTCTACAAAAACGGAAATTGCCCCCCCGTCAATGAAATTCCATTCTGCCCCACGCAAGATGGGAATCAACCAATGTATTCCGCTCTGCAGAAAGTTATTCGTCGGTATGGGTGGACGCAAAGTAACTCACCCAACCAAATTGTCAAACTAATTACATAAATTACATTTCAAACACAAAACAAAACCATAAATACCTGCTGACAAGATAAAAGTTTATCTATGTATGTATATACATCCTATTATATTTTATATTGAAAACTAACTATATTTTAGTAATAATGACAAATATATTAGCTATGAGTCAAATTGGTCTTATTTTAACATTTAAACAACTAGAAATTTATATTCTGAATATGACAGTTAGCAGCAAGTAATCGCAAGTTTTAATATATATAGTTTTAAAATTTTTTCAGTGTTAACAAAATTGCTTTTATTACAAACTTATTTACATCAAACGGTTCGCAAAAAAAAATAATACAAAAGTAAATAATTTATAGCTATTGCACAAGTTTGTACTAAAATAGGTTAAAATAAGATACCTAAAGAAGCTGGCATTCCATGCCCAAACTCATTATTTCCGCGAAAATGTTCAATTTACTTTATTAATTCAAACATCAAACAATAAATTAATAAGGTACAACATAATTGACCTACTGATGAACGACACATCCTCACGAACTGTGAACACGAAACCCAAATGAGAGCCGACCTATAAATCACAGGGGGGGATAAATATGGAGACTAAAAGTATTAACCCTGACAAATTTGCTCAGTTTGATCTAAATTTAATGTAAGCTCTTTTCAAATATTTATCCAGCTCGCGACGTTAATTGGAATAAATTTTATCAAGCCTCTCACTGCTACTGGGGGTTGTAGCTTTCGGTTATTCATAAAAGGGAACCAGGCAGAGTACACAAGGCCGCTTGTTCATTTACATGGACTACCGAGTCCTTTTAAGACTCAAGTAATATTTAAATTAAATTTAAATTTTTTAAACTGTGTTTACTGGAAATGATAAAATTAATTTTCGCCAACTTGTGTAAACGGTGGAGATATTCTCTCAAATTTGAATAAAAAATATTAGTGTAGAAAATTAGAGTAAATAATTTATTTATTCTCGCAAGTTAAAAAAGATAACGATATTAATTAAACATTATTAAAGGAAATATTTAGATATAGATATACTCTGAATTTTACTTTTCCAAAGGGTAAGAGATGAGTTTCTTTTTTCATTAATTGCACTCATTTCGTAACTTAAAATTTTTAATTTGATTAAATTTAGTGAAACATTTAGTTATAACATTTAAAAAAATGAAAATGAAATATATAAAAGACTTGAAATATTTTTACTTAAGTAAATTTTTCCAGTCAAGTTTTTTAATAAAAATAATTATAGTATTAAGCTATCCTTTCTTATATAGACGCACACTCCAATAATCACACACACACACACACACACACACACACATGTGAGATACAAGAGATGAACTATCGCCTCATAGTTACATATATATATATATATAGTAATACACATTAATTACAAAGTCAACTATAATGTAGTTTTATTAAATTACTCTAC
>KZ806867.1:96024-128843 GCA_000696205.2 Oncopeltus fasciatus
TTTATATAACTATTGTAAAATAATAAATATAACTTTAATAAATATAGAAGATAAAATCAATAACATTAAAATACATAGTTTAAATATTAATAAAAGAAACAAGCATGGATTAATTAATGGTTTAGGTTCAATAATAAAACAAATATCAGGAAACTTAGATAATTATGAAGGTGAATGATATGATGATATTCTGATTAAACAAACAACAGAAAATCAGATTAAATTTAAAAATCAACATAAGTTATAATTTTCCATTCATAATGAATTAATTAATAATTTTAACAGTAGTCTCAATGATATTCAATATAATATAGAAACTTTAAGAGACAAATCGTTAGATTTAAATAATAGAATTACAAACTTACTTGAAATAAGAAGGATAAAGGATATTCTTTATGAAATCCAAATGTTATCATTTTCTATATTAATGTAATTAATGTATCTAATATAATTCAAGATATAGAAACTTCTTTAAATTTTTGTAAATTAAAAACCTTTCACCCCAGTATTATGTCAACCCATGATCTATTTAGTGAAATCAAAAAGACCATTTTATTAGTTCACTACCTTTTAGCATAGACTATACTAACATATTAAAATTTTCAATCATTACTAACCATTTAAAATTTAAAATTACCTATACATGAAAAAGATAGTTATGAAATTTAAAATATGTTTCCTATACCAACAATTATTAATAATCAGTACTTAACTATTATTCCTAAATTTAATTTAATTTTAAGTCTAATAATATAATTTAAAACTTGTATAACAATTGTAAAAAGGTTGAGTACTTCCAATGCCTAAGTGGGAATGAGCTACAACCCCCCACATCAGTGGATGTGAAGAAGAAATTTTAAATCTGCATCAATCAACCAACTACAACTTTACAAAACTGGAAATATCATCCAGCTCATGGACCACATTCCTTACTGCAATCAATACATCGCTGTAATGCCTCAACCCAACAGAGATCAAAATTAAATCATCAAGCAACATTTAGTCAACCAACATCATAGGAATTAACATAATCTATTTTAAAGAAGACGAAATTATGATCTTTAATAATATCTCTTATAATTTTAAAACTTGTAGCTATGGAAAACCAATTGTTATTTCTAATTTGAATTTAAAATCAAATTCTCCTAAAATGATAGAATATTTAAGTTTTCTCTGTTAACTTAAGAAAATTAAGTTTACATAATTTAACTCAGAATATTGTAAAACCTTTTGCTATTAATGATAATAATCAAGCCATCATTTTTACACCAAATATTTACTCTTTATTTTTATATTTACTTCTCTTTATTTTTATTATATATTACTCAATTAAATTTTCCAAAAATTTAAAAAACAATAATTCGATTGATCATTGTCATCAGCAGCACCCTCAAATTGTTCTTCCATGTACAGCTTCAGGGAGAGGGTAATGTATCATAAATCCCTAACGTATAAGAATATTTCTCATGACTACTATGTAAAATGTGCTTAGATGTTTAGATGCTTAAATACTGTTCCAAGCATTCCCGGAATCCCCCACTCCTTTCTGAGCCTAGCTCCAACCAGACAACCCTCTCCTTATTGCATTTCTCCGGTGTACCAGGTATGCAAGTTTAAAATGTCGTTTATTTCTTAAAATATATACACAGTAATTTAAAAAAAAGTATAATATATTTTATTGAAAGTACTGGCCCTCGCTTTCTACACATTTTGTCCATCTCTCGGGCAATATATGGATACCATTCCAAAAGAATGCTTCATCTTTATTTGAAATCCATTCATCGAGCCATTTTCGTACGTTTTCGAAATTGTTGAAGTGTTGCTCCGCCAATGAGTGTCCCATCGATGAGAAGAGGTGATAATCAGAAGGCGCCAGGTCAGGTGAATACGGCGGGTGGGGTAGGAGTTCCCAACCAAGCGAAGAAATCGTTTCCTTAGTCAATCTGGCTGAATGTGCAGGAGCGTTATCATGCTGAAGAATGACTTTGGCGTGCCTGTGAGCCCATTCTGGGCGTTTTTCGATCAATGCGTGACTCAAATTGATCATTTGTTGTCGGTAGCGCTCGGTATTGACTGTTTCGCCGGGCTTGAGAAGCTCGTAGTCGATTTGGTCGATTTTCTCGTTTTTGATCAGTAACATCAAAATCACCACGTTTGAAACGTTGAAACCAACGTTCACATGTCTTGACGGTTGGAGCAAGATCGCCATAAGTCTCAACAAAAATTCGATGACATTCAGATGCCTTTTTCTTTTGATTAAATAAGAAAATCATGACATGCCGCAAATGCTCTTTATTTGGCTTAAAATTAGACATTTTTAACACCAAAGAAAGGTATGATACGTCCACGTAAACGACTTAAAAACAACTGACTTTTGTAAACAAATGACTAACAAACAAAATAGCGTTTAGAGATAAGCAAATCCTTCAATAGGCTAAGAGCCCATTCTATTGGAATTAAAACGACATTTTAAACCTGCATACCTGGTAAGTTGTCATGGTAACTTTTTTTTAGCTCTTCCAGTAACTTCTCCTAAGTTTGCCCATCCCTTGCATGTATTATTACAATAATACCTCTGTAATACTTTAGTTAAAAAGTATATGAAATTGTATTTATAACTTCGGATGTCAAATAAAATTTATCTTTTTAAAAACTCAACCGAGCCGAAAATATATATAACATATATTATGGATTTTAGTGTTTTTTTGTTGTTTTTTTTGCAGCCTGGATATATATATATATATACNATATATATATATACAAAAGTAGTTCATGAGGACAAGAGTCAGAGAAACTCGCTAATCACTTCCTTTTCAATTTGAAAGTCATAAAATTTACTTATTTTGAAAAAAAAAAAAAAAAAGAAAGACTTACTTACCTAAAAGTTCTGTTTCTCTCAACTGTTATGTCAGTAATATAGCAAAAAATACAAGTAAACAGGCTAACAAGTCCACCTGATATGTTGTAAAAAATAGATGGTAACAAAAACCACATAGGATGAGCAGTTGGTAATTTGTTGAGAATAAACCACCCTATGTAGTACAAAGTATAACCTAAAAAATTAAAAAAAAAAAAATTTTTTAAATTCAAAATTATAACTTAGTTATGACCTTCATACTAAATAATACTACTAAAAGGAAATGAGCGATTGTTTCTTGACAATACACTATTTGGCTGGGCTATTTTGAAAATATTTTAACAAGTGAGAAGCTTGACTAACAGCGAAACTACAAAATTACAAAATATTTTATGAATATGCTCAGGCTTTCTGCAATCAGTGAAAGACACCAATTCTCTAGGGATGAAAGAAATATAGTCTTTCCTGTTTCAAATATTTATTTGCGACCGGTTTCAGTGTCAATACACCATCTTCAGGCACTAAGAACAGAATTATATCATAGACTTAGGTTGGAACTTAGGATCAATAACAAATAATTCTATAATACTCTACAAATTAAAATTAAATTAAATTCAATAAANTTAACCCAAAACAAACATTTGTGTTATTCGTTCCAAGTTCATTGAACTCTATATATATCTTGTACAAAAGGAATCAAATTGTCAATAACTTTGACTGATATCTAAAAATCAGTTATTCCAGATAAATAAATAAAATAAAATAAATATATTAAGACAATAAACATGATAGCGACCAAGCTCACCTACAGAGTGCCACAAAATACGGTTCTCCCCTCAGTATACCAATGAGCACTGTCTATTAATTTGATTGAGTCCTCGGATTTTGTACCTCCGCTCCCTCACTTCTTGCACCTTTTAATTTTCTGCGCTAAGTTTCTCCTGGACTTGTAGCCTACTTGATAACCTTCTTTTTACAGAATGTTGCCTAATTTAAGACTACTTTGTTCTACAAAGGTAATAGATCATATTAAAATTTTTCTTTCTTTTTTTCATAAGATTTTATTCACCATGTCTGGGTCATATCCTCTTTCCTCAGCCATATAATTAATAATTTTAATTTCTTTCTGATGTTCGGTAGTTGACAGTGGTAGTTTTGTCTTGGTGTACAAGGGATTAAGAAAAAAAGAAAGAAAAAGTTTAATAAGATCTATTCACGAAGGCTACCAAACTGATTACCTAAATAAACGCAGGTGGTGTTCAATCACCTTTGTAGGACAAAGTAGCCTTAATAATGCCCTAAACAGACTTTTTTATTTTTTATTTTGGATTTTTTTATTAGAAAATATCTGTTTACAAGTGCTTTATAGGAGAAAAATAACAGAATAATTTTTGTTAGAATTATTATTATTAGAAAATAAACCATTATTATTCATTATTAGAAGACAAACCATTATCAAAATTTTCAATACCCAATTCCAAAACTAAAAAATGCTCAATTAAGCATGAATTAATACTCAAGAAAAAATTAATATAGTATGAAATATCAAATGTAGGGAATTGAGAATTACTTGGAGAGACGGTTTTTGTGGCAAAAATTCAAAATCCCTTAGATTCTACATACATATTTACTTTTTTAAGATTTTTTTGATAGATATTGTGGAGTTCAACATCCTTAGCCAAGCAGCACATATAGACATCATCTTCTAAGTACATCACTGTTATACTTAGTTAGGATTTCTGGAATATTTCTGTTATTGATGTGCAGAATAACTTGGCACTGAATATGCCTTCCTGAATCACTTAATTTTCTTCAGCAAATTTCTCTGACTGATTTTTCCCTATTTCGAACTCAAATTTCCTAACATATTTTTTTAAAAAATTAGAATATTACCATTGATTCCAATCCCTTGTAGGGTCTAAGATGTGCCTGCTTCAAGTATGATCACAGGCACAATCAATGTTAAGCACCACATCAAGTAATTTGTTCCCATTGTTAAAGACTAAGAATAAGAAGCCTTTATTAAAGATTAAGAAATCAATAGTCTCCAACTTCATAAAGCCACTTTACTGATCCCCTAGACTATTAGTGGATTCTAAAATAAATCCATGATTGGTTACTCTTTTCTCAAAAATCTATGCTATATAAAGATTTATCTCAAATTGTAACTGAAAAGAGATAAAGGTTTTGTTTTTTTTTAATTAGGATTATAATAGATTTTTTTTTCTATAAATCAGAAACTTTCCTGGAAATGTATAGTTAAGATTTTTAAATTACATGTTTATTTTAAGATTTTAATTATTGAAATGCAGATGTCATGAGGTCTGGAGATTTTGTCTTTCTAGGAGTTATGAGCTGTCATAAATTAAAAATATGATTGTTCGAAAAAAGAGATTATAGATTACTTCATGTATGAGAGGGGAGTGAGAGAATTCTTTGATGACGTCAAAGAGATGCTAAAATTGCCTAGTTGCTAATACCAACATTTTCAAGAGATTCACAAGGGAAACTAAAAAACACCTTATATTATACTAAGAATAATATTAGGACACTAGAAGATCTGGGAAAAAAGACTCATTATACAGAAAAATACGAAGAGCAATTAGGATTCTTAGAACAAGCAAATGATGCCGAAGAATAGTGGAATGTGCTTAAAACATGCATTTTGGATATGGCAAAAGATGTGTGTGCTAATATTCAAGTTGTAAAAAGTGCACAGAATGGTGGACCGAAGGAGTCAAGTGTTTGTTTGAATAAAAATAGAAGGCATGGAAAGCGCACTTGTAAGACGATTTACCTCCAGAGAAGTGAAATCGATACCACTAAGCCAAATATGAATGTAAAGCTTGTTGAATTACATAATGTTATGTATATTATACATTATTTTAATATAAAACTTTTTGTATTATGAAACTTCTAGGAGACAACATAACCTCCTAAACAGGATTGCGTTCCAATACCTAATTCCATACTGAGTTATTAAAGTGTTAGTCACGGTGTACCAAGTTCCTATCTCTGAATTATCCCTTCATAAGGCTTTTTTCTATTATTTAAAATATGGATCATGGTTTATCATATGGGAACAGGTTATGGATACTGCACGCATCCATAAAGAAATAATACATGAAACTTTGATTGTCTTTGGCCGCATGGTAAACAACAATTTCTGAGTTCAATATGGGATCGCAATTGAAGTCATTCTCCATGCCTCAAATTACTCACTAGGAAGGAAAATCCAATTGGGACAACTGGAAGGCAAAAATACGAATGGCCTTATGTATAATATCGAGAGCGATAGAAATTATTGATGGGTCATGGACATTGCTGGCAACTTCATTAGATGGTGAAGTAACAGAAAGCCTTAAAAAGGAACTAGCTCTGTTTAAAAGTACAGACAATCAAGCTTTGTCAATAATGTCTAACAATATGACAGAAGAAATGTTCACGAAAGTGCGAAAATATGAAACTGCTAGAGATATGTGGTTAGGACTGTGTCAACTCTTTCCTATGTTTTCTTAAGACAGAATATTTGACCTGTATAACAAGTTTTTCAAAGATAAGTGGCTACCTGGAGACAATTCAGTGGGATTTATATCAAGACTGCCAAATAATTGGTACTAACTTAAGGTTTTATTGATTTGTAAAATTTTGAAAAGTTAACCAGAAACATTTTAATCTTTTACCAACGGTTGGAGATTGATTAATAATGAGAATAAAAATTTAGAAAATTTAACTAAAAAATTATGCACATTTGAAAATAATTTAATTGCAAAAGTTTCTGAAGAGGTTTTACATGCAAGGCAATAATAGAAGGTAAAAAAAAAAAAAGATAAACCATATAAAACTGATTTTGATAAAAAACAAATAAAATGTGCTTACTGTGACAAAAAGGTCATTTTATTAAAAATGTAGATTTTGGATTGCTGATGGTAGACCTCTTAAACCAGCAAAGGGCTAAATGTACACAAACAAATTCAAACTAATAGTGAAAGTACTGTTCTCTTGTGTTAGTTCAAATGTTCTTATGATGGAATCAAATAAGTACACTTGGTTTGTAGATAATGGAGCCACTCACCACATTATTCATACATAGATTAGATTAAAACTTATGATAAATCTAATGATAATGATCAATAATATGTAATAATAACTGCTGATGGTACAAATATAAAGGCCATTGGTCAGGGTTCTATTGATGTACAAGTTTTTTTGAGAAGAATAATGAAGAATTTTATATTAACTAATGAATTGTATGTACCTACAATTTCCAAAAATATATTTTCAGGATCTCAGGATCAGAGACCAAAAAGCAGATTTGAGTCTAGAAGTGTAGATTTATTGAAGGGAAAGAAACTCTTGTTTCAGACTCTCGGCAAAGATTTAGTGGGCTTAGTCAATTAAATATTAGAGTTGTCCTTATAGGTCAAGATTCTAAAGCTTTAAGTAACCAATCCATCTCATTTAATAAACATGATTTACTCCAGCTTTATCATGAAAATGATTAAATATGGGGTTAAGAGCATATTAAGTGCTCTTGGAACTTTTTTCAAAATGATTTGAGGCAGGAAAATTGGAAAATAATACCAAAAGAAAGAGAGAAAATTACAAAATTAAAAAAATTTTTGAACAAATCACTCATTGTATAAATAACAGTCCTAAGTTGTGTACAATCTTTAGACTGGCATGCTGGAAAGAAGCTGAAGTTACTGGTGGAAAACAAAATAGACAGTGAACAGGCAGGGTTTTGTCCAGAAAAGTAAACACAAGATCATATTTTTGAACTAAGGAATATAGCTGAAAAAGCTTGGGACAGTGATACAAGACATTTTAGATCTACAAACAGAACAAGGGATCCAGGTGATATGACATCTCCACTAGCCTTGATGATAGCTCTGAAGATGGCTTACAAAGTAATCCGAAACGTTGTAGATAATTTTTAAAAAACACATTTTTTAAAAATTGTATTTTTTGGATCTACCAAGACCAATCCCCAACAAAAAACATTTTCTAATAATCTCTACAGTAAAAAACTCTCCATTTGAAATTGTAATACAAGGTCTTTGGAATGCAGATGGTATAGTCTTGATTGCAGATTCCCAAGAAAAGTTACAAGCCCTGGTAGAGTGGAAAGAAGAGCTATTCCAGAAGGGGATGAACCATAATTGTTTCGAGAGCAGGGTCTTAGTTAAGCCCCAAGAAGATCAAGGTAATATTGAACTTGCATGTAACAGAGAGATCTTAGAAGTGGTGGCAGAGTTTATCTATTTAGGGACCATAATAAGATAAGCTAGACTCAAAAATAAGGTGAGATACTACCAGAAATGTCCAATAGAATATCAAAAGCAAATCAGGCATAATACCATATATGCAATGGTATAGTTGGTTACCAAGAAGTAGGTTTAAAAACTAAGAGGCATATATACAAATCGGTCTGCCTCCCCACCTTAACTTACAGATGAAAAAGCTGGCTAATATATTAGATGAGCAAGCTAGTCACAACATTGCAACGCAAAAGAAGCACTTAAGGAGAGCAGTTGAGAAGACAAGATTGGATCAAATAAGAAATTAAATGATAAGAGAAAATTTTAGAGGGACAGAACTAAAGAATGCACCAGAATACAGCAGCTGATGTGGTTCAAGCATGTTTGCCAAATGAATAGAGAGAGAACCTTAAAAAGTTGTAAAAGCTCAGCCCAGTAGGAGAAAAGAGTGCCCCGGAATTTCCTACCTGGAGAATATTCAGAGAATAGGAGAAACACAAAACCCTCCAGAAATTATTAAAAATTCTAGAGAGCAATTGCTTTATTAGCTGAGAGCTAATGAAAATATTCAGTACGTTATAAATTTCTATTGTATTAGTTAGAGTTCTTCCTTTAACTATTAAATATGTTATGCTGTGTTTCTTCCTTCTCCCTGCAGTTATGAGCATACTCTCATACTTTGTTAACAGAAGTATTGTGGTTTATTTTAGTTCAGAACTTGGGCAAGAATACATTTTTGAAATTTTAACACATACTTAGAGTGTTTACTTGCTTTTAAATAATTTTCAATATTTTCCGATGAAGGATTTATTTTTATTTTATATAAATGTTTTTCTATTGTTTTATTACCTTTTCACAGATGGGGTTCCATTCAGTTGGACAATTTAACATTCCATGATTTCATAATTTATCTCTCTGTGAAGAATTTCCAAGTGGTCACTCCCATATGAATCCCCAAGTACTTTCAAATATATAATTTGGTTAATTTAAAGAAAAATATAAAATTTAAAATTTTAAACACTAGGCCAAGTACAAATAAATGAACATATTTATAATTTCGAATGGAACAATTCTTTAATTTTACTAATGAGCCTTATATATAAAGCATATAATAATTGAATGATTTTAGTTGTTTCAAACCTGCTAGAGGAAGAACAAGGAATGGTTTTCGTCCATTTTTGTCAATCCAAGGACCTATAAAAGTAACTACAAAGCCACAAACAACAGCTTCAATTATGGATTTCAACATAGTAATTTTAGTAGTATATGGTTGAATAAGATTTTCTATACTTGGATCAATATCATTACACTTGTTATCAGGTAGGTTGTATATCACAGTACATGTTCTTGAAAGAAGAAGTTTCATTGAATATCCATCTGTAAAAAGAAAAGAAAATATTAAGCTAAAATATTACTAAAATACTAGACCTTATTTGGATTTGATCTCCTTTTGTAGAAGGAAATTGAGCCAGGATGGGTTTACCAAACAATAACTAACTTTCATGCAAAGGGAATACAAAATTTAAGCATAGAAACATAACTAATGAGTCATTCTTAAGTAATTAAATCGACTTAATATTTTCTTTTACTGACCTATGGCGAACTCAACATTAATTAAATATTTTATACATTTCTTAAATATCTTATACATATATACACACATGATTATAAGTGTTCTATAAAAAAAAAAAAATATATATATATATATATACCAATAGTTTGTATTGGACCATAAAAATATACATTCGACTCTATGAATTTGATTCAATTCAATATCAACGATTTGCATCATAATAAGACAAACCTTCAAGAAGTAAGTAAAAAATATCCAGCCGATATAATACTTATTCAGGACTTTAGATTCAAAGTATAGTGAGTACACACTATTTCAAGCTCTCAGGCTACAGTATTATAAGAAAAGACTGCACTACTGGATAAATAGCCACCAAAGGTGCTTGTACCCTCATCTCCAATAATTTATTATACTCGACCATCCCTCTTCAATTAAAACTTCAAATAGTAGCAGTTTAATTGCATTGTCTAAATGAGATTTCAGTATGTTGTATATTTCTTCCACCTAATGTAGCCTTTACTGAAGATCAACTTTCTTGCATTACCTCCGTTTATAAATAACCATTTTTAGATAAACAACAACTAATAGTTATAGATAAGCCCACTCACTTCATCTTAGCCACCGGCAGGGAGTCCCACATAGTCGTTTCTCTAACGAGCCCAGCCCTAGCTGCAAATCTTTCATGGTACACAGCAGAAGACCTTTATGGCTCTGACCACTAACCTATTCTAATTCCCATAATTCTGGGATATACCCACATCCTCCTCTGGAATCAGCAGGTGGAATCTTAAACAGGCTGACTGGGCCAAGTATAAGAAGGCAGCCCAGGTCTCATTCATAGACTTAAAAAATATGGAAATAGAAACTCTTAACACCACTATCATAAACTGAGTCCTCTCAGCCTCAGAAATGTATGTTCCAAAAACCAACTCTCATGGCCTGCTGTTCCTTGGTGGAATGCCGAGTGTGAAAGAGCAACCAAAACAGGAGACGTGTCCTCAGTCTTTTTAAGCAACACCCTTGGCCCAACCATGTATTTGAATACATTATAATCAAATGAACATTTTGAATAACCATTGGCCCTCCTTCAAAATTAACCTGTAAAACATTTCCCCTAGTTCCAAAAGTTACCTGTCCGCAATAATGCCCTACTTTTTTTCATTTTTCTTTTTATTGCACCTTTTGAAGCAGGCCGCTCTCCCTTTGTACTTATCGCCTCTTTGAAACCGTTCTCTCAATCATGAAAATGTGATCTTAGGGACACGACGTTCCCTCTCGCCTTCATGATAGGTACATCTACCTAATAGTTAATTAATTTTTTTAGTAGTTTGTTTTTTTTCATTTTGAATTTTTCCACATAGTTTACTACATTCATACTTTTGATATCACATTACATTTAGTTATGGCAATTCTATATTACAATATTGTAAATCATTTAATTTTTTATTTTTATACTTATGACATTGTATTTCAACAGCCCTAAACCATCTTCAGGTTTGTAAGCCGAAACATTGGCAAATAATTTAAAAAATACAAATTTTTTTTTAAATTTGTATTTTTTTGGCTCTACCTTGACCAAACCCCAACAAAAAAAAATCGAATAATAGTTAGAAATTTATGTTTTATACTCTATAAAATTGTTTGCATCTCTATCAGCAACAAATATATTGAATTTTTAATTAGGTCTTCTTGTAAGCTCCCCCCCCCCCCAGGATCGATCAGCCATTAGCAAACCCATCCAATTCTTTTTAAAAAAACATCACATTTTGTTTCTTTATTTTTGCACATGTGTGTGTATTGCACACATTCTACATACATACTTTTCTCACACATGTTTAAGAGTGCACATATGCATGCAGACACACACACAATTTTCAATGGACCTTATTTTTAGCTTCCACTATGTAGGATCTTTGAAGACCAGTTGAAATTTTTCAAAAGTCATATCAGGAGCCAATATATAATAGCTTGATTTACTTATGGGAAATCTGATAAAAGGATAAATTGTTAAGCTAGGCAGAAACCACCCTATGGGACAGATAGTTCGAATATACATATTATTTTCAGTTCTAATTTAATTTTTTTCAATTCGCAATATAAAGAAAGTTTTCCTATTTTAATGTTTTCTATATGTGACTAAATTAAAACGATAGGGGTGAAGAACTATAAGGAAAAGCCAGAATCTAAAAATCATTAAAATAGAATAATTGTTTTAAAATATACCAATTAATTTCATTTTCAAAACAAATCACATTCCAATCCTTTCTCATAAATTAAGTAGTTATACTTATTTAACCTACTACACTTATTTATATTATGAACAATACCTGTTAAGGACATTGAAAAAAACACAAGAAATAATATAGGTTCAATGGTCACAGGACATTTCCTAAGTATGGACCTCCACGATGATTCTGAAGTTCCAATCGGTGGAAATGACTGACTTTGTTCACCTGCCATTTTTCAATCACACAACTGAAATCAAAAGATACAAATTTAATTATGATCATTTTTTCTTAAGTTAGCACTAATTTTACATAGGTTTCACATAACTTCAAATTCACTCCCTTCGTAAAATGTAAATCCTTCAATGGAAATTAATTTTATCAATCAGAGAATGGGTTATTTTGTTTTATTTTTATCCAATTTATTAATGTTTTTGTTTTTTAAATAGAGGCTTGATTTCAATGCAAATTTTGGACTTTGACAATAAATAGCTTCAAAACTATGCCTCCAATTAAATAAAAGTTTTAAGCATAGCTTACTTATAAGGAGTTTCATAGGCAATGCCATAAGTTTTGGCAAACCCCATATTAAACAAGTGTTTTCTTAGTTAAGCATGCTCTGTTATGGGTAAAGTTGTCTCTTTCAAGCCCATTCTACTTAGTTTAAGCCACTACGGGTTCAAATCCCATCCTGAACAAACTTTTATTGATAAATAAAAGCTTGTCCTAAGCCATGGATGTTTAGAACTGGATGGCAACCTGTTATTATTAAAAATAAAAAAAGTATTAAGCTTATTGATTGTAATTCCTTGGATTCACTATGAGTATTCCTGCTTGGCTTTGGATAGAAACACAGTTTATCAATCCCCTAAATGTAAAAAATATATATAAATTCCAAAGCCATGCTGCACTTAATAAAGAAAATATAAAAACCTTTACTACAGCATTACAGTTAATTAAGAGATAATGACCAATTTGATCTCTTGAAAAGTTAATGTAGCTGTCTCTAAGCTAACCAAGAAGAGGAATACCTAGATTGGATGAACAACTAATAAGGCAATTAAGTTAAACATGTATGAATAGATAAAGAAGATGAACTATTATGAAAATGTAATTTTAATTATCATTATGACATAAGTTTTAAAAATAATCATTTCAATACAGTAAAATAGTTGACACACAAAAACAAAGTTTCAATCATTTCTAAATTTCAATATTTATACCAATAATAGTATAATTAAGTATTTTTAAAACAAAAAAAAAACTAATCTGTTTAGATTTAAAATATGTAAAAGAAAAAGTTTTAATCAATTAAATAATGATTTTGAATCTCGAAAAAATCTAAAAACAATCCATTTAGAAAATTTCATTATTAAAACAAATGTATTATTAACCTGAAGTTATTAAAAACAACAATTATTCACTTCTTTTAATAGGAAAAATGGAGAAGAATAATTACAAAAACTGCAATGGGTTAAAATGTATTTTACATAAATATGTTTAAAAAACAAATATCAAAAATTACACTTTACTATCTTTAAATTTTTATATTTTATAAATTACCTTTAAATTATTTTCAAAGCATTAAAAAAGATAAAATGTTAATTTTCCAATTTTGGTTTTTCTAACCATACCTTACCTACCTCTACATCCATTTTTACTGATAAAGAACTTATTTAAAGCTTTGCAAAATAAAAAAATATCAAGTTTCTGTTATGTAAATGCAATAGAAAACTGAAAAAGAATATAAAAATTTTTGTTTTTGTATTAAAATGAATAGACAGATTTCTTTCAGCAATATGAAAAATATTTAGGGAAATTTTGATAAGAATTATAAAGAATGTGGATGGAATGTGTTATGTGATTGCAATATTGAATGTAATGTAATTACAATATAATATAAAGTTAAATTGTAGGAAACGACAAATTTATAAAATGAAAAGAAACATTCTAACTTAACTGCTATCATTCTAACTTAATCTGCTATTTAGCACCCAAACCAAGGATGAAATTTATTGTTTAACATTAAAATTAATTATTTAACACTCAAGTAACCAAAGTCCTTTAAACCGTACTCTTAATTTAGTCAATGTTTCTCAATAACTAAGTAGACTATTGGATAATTAATTTAATAGTATGTACTGAGATTCATTGAATTTGAGTACAACTACCAAAATAACTACAACTATCAAATTTGGATTTCAAGTAAACCCCTCTTCCTAATCAATCAGTTCTGTTAGTTTATTTAACATATATTTGAAGCTTGAGACTTCAAATAAGATAGATAAGCTCACTAGGAATATCAAACTATATAATATCGAATATGAAGAATGTGACACAAGTTTTGGCTTAAAAATGTTTTTGGAGATTATGTAGTTCAGGTAAAGATAGGCTTTAGGAGCGAGTGAGTGAACTGCAAGAGGGGGTGAAGAGAAAAGGTGAATATAAATTACCTTAAAATGTGCAAATCCCATGTAACTTTAAACAATTCGAAAAAGTAGAAGTTAGAGTAAAAAAAGGATTCAGGGAGACCTCTAACCTAATGGATATTCTTGTAATCCTTTGACAAGCAATAAAAATCAATGAATATAATTAATTATAAAAAATTGAGTCCAACAAAAACAAACAAAAATGTAGATATTTCCCCCGTAATTTTAGAAGTTATGTAAAAAAATAAGTAGTAAAGGCATAATTTTCAATGGGTAACATCTTCATAACTTCCTGAAATTCAATCATGAGGAAGGGAAAAATGTATTATCTTCCCATAGCGGTAAAGGTAACTAACCTCGGAATTTCATTAAAATAGTTTAATAGTTTGAAGTCAAAATAGAAACCAACCACTAAAATAGAAAAATATGAGGGGGATGATGACACCATTTCCAAACAATTTTTTTTTTTTTTTTTTTAAGAGGTATTCCTCCTCCTCTGCCAGATTATTGAAAATAAAAATAAAGCAAACCACTCTATAACTGCATAGAGTGGTGTCATTGGTCACCTTCTCTTCTAATGTGATTGATATTGAATGTCATTTTTTTTTAATTCATTGTGGTGATCAAATTACAAAATGTTTTAATTTAACAGAATGTAATAAGTAAATAAAAGTTAAAAAAAAAAAACTACATTATAGTGACAACCAAGAGTATTTTATAGGTTTAATGGTTTCTATCAATTTCCCACAAATATTATTCCCAAAATAAAAGAAGAGATATGAGTAGGAGTACAAGTTTTTTATCTGCAGACATTTTTATGATCTGAGAAAACAAAAAACAGATATTTTGGAAAAAATATGTGGATATACATCTTTTGCTTTTTCGGGTAATGATCAATTGAATTTATTTCATTTCATTGTTTATATAAATTTAAATGAAATTAGCACAAATAATGTATTAATTCCATAAATTTAATATGAAAAAACAAAACAATAGGTAATAAAATTAATTACTTGGGTTTTACTAGCTCACATTAAAATAATTGAAAAATAAATAGATTTATAAGGTTTATTAAAAAATACAACATAAATCACTACTATACATGCAGTTATATAAAAGCTTATATATAAAAAAACTTTTTAAGAAATTACATTTAAAAATAACAAAAGTAACAAAAATTAGAGCCTGGTATAAGACATAATACATTATATTTTTGTACAGTTTCAGAAAGAAAAAAAAAGGGGAGGGGGTTATTTAATTTTATTTAAATCGCATTTAAAAAAAGTTCTGTTGGCTTAAAAAATCCTATCAGCTAAAGGTTGAAAATAGTATCTTGTTTTTATCTTCCTAATGTAGAAATAAGATACTTGGGAAATACTAATTTATTTTGTTTTTCCCAATGCAGTAATGCAGAAATAACATACTTAGTAAAAACAAAATAAATATGTTTTTTACCAAATAGATTATATTGGAATAATGTTAAAAGAATTATGTTAAAGGACAGAAAGATAACATTGAAAAATAGGTGAAATACTGTTCTGGTTATCATTAGATCAAATCCATAAATTGCATTTTGACTGATAACATTTACTAAGAGTTTTATACTTTTAATGACTCAAAATTCAATTTATGGCAATAACACAAAAACATAAAATTAATTAATTCATACACTTTTATTCAGAATACATCCTTGTGGTTAACATATATTATATTTTTCATTAAATAAAATTAAGCATTTTCTAATACAGTAAACCAAATAAAATTTAGAATATTTTTCCCCATTAAAAAAACCCTCTAAAAGTTGACTTACCCAATGATTGCATTAATGTGGCTGACTGCAAGATGCACCTTTACTGATATCCTTCAAGGATATCTTCTTCGAAGCTCTATTAAGTGGAGGTCATTGAGACACTTATGTAACAAACTTGCAGTAATAAAAAAAAATATGCACTCCAATAAGAAAATGACAAAAGAATTTAAATGAGCTATTGGGTCAAAGAAAGTTTATTCCACCCTACAATATTAATACCCTATTATATACTAGCTTTAATATATATGAATACTTAATAAACATTATTGCCTGAATATTTTTGAAAGAGGATCAAAAATGAAACAATCTAAGTACTAAGAGTATAATAATGTGGTCACATTAAATATGTTTACATGATTTAAGCTATAAATAGCCATACTTCTCACCCAGATAAGAAATTGGCATAATTAAAATAATACTAAACAAATGTAAAATGCTTGGCAACAAATAGGGATGTAAACAGTAATTGAATGACAACACACAACAGCCAGATCAGCTGACCATCAGCTGAGTTTGTTGACTTGTAGTGTAGATGACGTTAAGAACTGTTCTTCGTCAATGATAAGATTATGAAATATGAAACTTCAGGTTCTCTACATTTCCCTCCTAATAATATATAGCTGATTCTCCTCAAAGAAAAATGCTTTACTCGCTGATTCTATAACATTGCTTTAGGAAAACTTCATTTCATGAAATGTGCGTCTATACTTTGTAAGGGGTCTAATAGTACTCCCGAGCCCTCTGATTTCAAAATAAAAGTATTTTATTTAGGAATCGTATAAACTTATTTTCTTATTCCTCAGTATGACAGTTATTTAATATACATTAATAGAATTTTTATTTCAGGTAATCACACGATTAATGCCTCCATTTGGAAGAATAATAAAGTAAATCATTCAACATTTTTAAAAATAAGTACCAATCTCCTTTGAATTTGGAAAATGAATGCGAAGTCATAAGACATTAAAAATCTGCTCAACTAAATCCTGGGTTTCGATAATGTTAATTTAATCAACTAATTTTCTTCATAAATACAATTTATGAGAAATATTTCATTTTTGTTTCGTATAAATAGAAATTACTCTTGTTATAATGTTCCTCATCAAAGTTTGGGTATCAGATAAACTCTCCTCCACTATAGTGAAATGTAATTTTGACTTACGTACACTGACGGAAATAAATAGCAGATTTTTATCAAGGAATTTTTTCGTGACACTTATAAATTTTTTTATAATGCTGATCAAAAGTTAGGAGAAATGATCGCCTCTGCCAACCGTAATTTTTAAATTACGAAATCCAAATTCCGCATTTTAGTTATTTTAGTAAGCTGTTAGAAGTGTTGTTTAAAATCGTACAAGTGGATGGGTGGCGGGAGGAGATAGACAAAATTTAAAAGCGAGATATGGAGTCAATGTTTAAAAAAATATATAAAACAAAATCAGTTTAAATAAATAAATTAAGATCATTTATTAATGTTTTGTGAGGTTATTTTCTAGACATAAGTCCTTCATGGAATTTTATTGGTGGCACTATTATAACAAAAAGGGTAAGTGAGGGTAGATTATATTTGGAATTTTCAGGTAGATTACAATAGTTGTGTTTTTGTAAAATAAACTAAAATATTGAAAAATATTGAATGGTATACGTACAGTGAGCATTTATGTGCTTTCTGAGTGTATAAAACATAACAAAAGAACTTTTGAAATCAGAGGCGGAGAAACTTTTTAATAGTGGTCATTAATTTTGTTGATGTTGTACGCTCTCACGTAGATGTTGTACTCGTCTCATGATGTTTGCTCATCTTATAGTACGTTCTTCCTTGGTTAAATCTTTGGAAGTTGAAAAGCCCTCCATCAGCTGTAGCACCAGCTGAGTTTGTTATCTTGTTACTTTGTGTAATGGGCTGACATATTTTATTATTTGTTTTTATTTACCTTTATTGAAATGGTTGTACTATATGACTTAGGCCCTATTTATTCCTTAATATTGTCTTTATGTTGAAAAGTGAAATTATACGATGGGAAATGCAGGCAGTGCCAGTGGTCGCGAAAGACAAAAAGCTGGTGAGTTAAATGTACCTCACTCACCTTCAAAAGAAGAGCAAGCCTTCGTTTTCGACAAAAAACGAGAACCTAATATAGTATATCAGTCATCTCATGAAGAAGAAGATCCAATTTATACAAAGAGTGATGAAAATAATCCATCGCCGACCGTAAGTTAATTTCCATTAATAGGGATTCGTTTATTTTTCATATTTATAATTTGTTTTGCTTAAATTGTCTTAAATCTGAATGTTAGGCCCCATGTCACCTTTTTTTATTTTGATAACTAATTTTATGGGAATTTTGTGATTATAATTATAATGATTTATACACCCACTTAAAAAAAAATAAAAAAGTTTCTTCAAGGGAGGGCGGGAATAGGTTCCCTATTGGTATTGGTCTTGTGCAACAGATTAGTGTAAAAAAAAGTCATCTTGAATCTGTCTTGGTGTTTGCAAATCAATCTATAATACATCATTTACTTTTAAAAGCTTTATGTTTATTTGTGGTAAAAATGGAGATGGCATCATTGATCACCAAAGCTACATCTGAAATCTTTTTTTTTTTTAATATCCATTAAATGAATTTAAAAAGGGAGAAAAATGTCTTCTGTATGCCTTATTTGTTTCTTAAAAATGTTCAACTGATTTTGATTACATTTGAGATTAGAATTAGATTTCTCTGTGCTGGTGTGGTGTCTGAATTCATAAAAGCTAGTTTGAGCGACTAACATTTTCAACCCTTAATTTAATACTATTTGAATTTTAGGTTTAAAATTTAAATTTATTCTAAACAGTAAGACTATCTAACTAGATCTTATGTTATATTTACAAATTTACATATTTATTTGTCATAATTTTCTTTCTTTATTGCTTTATTTATGTGCATCTCAAATTGAAGGAGGCTCTTATTAATATTTCTATTTGTCTAACTGTCATTAAAATGATCTAATGGGCATAATTTCATATTTACCATTTTTAATCATTTTCAAATTTCTCTGTCGTTATGGAGCTACCTGAGTTTCAAGCACTACCTGCTTTGAAAATTGTTTATTCATTACAAATTATGCAAAAATAACCTTTTCACTTTTATAATGTAACATACTATTGGATAATGCATATTTAAGATGATTTTTAGGATTATAAAAGGACTAATGAATGATTTTATGCACCTTTTAAAATTACTTTAATAAAAAACGTTTTATATTTTCTATATCCTCGAGATTCATGAGTCAGGAAAAGTACCATCTTTTAATTTGTTTGGAAATTACCTGAAACAAGCCAAAAGCTGTTCTCAATTTTGGAAAATGTTTACATCCTCCTTTTCTATGTATGAAAACTTCCCTAGAGTAATTAAAGGAATGCTCTTTGTAATAATTAATGATGAGATAAATAAAAAATCATAATATGAATATTCCTTCTTTAAAATAAAATTGTCAAGTAAAATAAATGTATTACTTATAATGAGTTCTTTAAACACCTATTGTGTGCACTTTTTATCTATTATAAAGTGGTTTAATCCCTTTAGAGATGGTTTAATCCCATTCAATTTCTGAGAGAAAGGCAGTGTTAACTCATTGTATTGAATTCTTACATCAATTATTTTTGATATTTTGAAACCTGTATGTTCTGTACTTCATTTAGTTTCTGAGGTGTAAAAAAATTTCATTTCACATACTATACATTAATACCATTTCATCTTGTTTTTCATGTGATTAACCAAATATATATACATATATATAATTATATTAAATGTGTATGTATGTGTATATCTGAATTCAAATTGTTAAAAAATCATTACTTTTTTATGTTATTTACTTGTCTCTTGTAAATAATAGTAAAATATCACAAATCGTTTCTTCTTTAGTTATTTTGATGTATTATTATGATTGATAAAGAGATTTTCTGATAAAGTTAGTAATGATTTAAATTTGAAAAAAAAAATAATAACTTTTTTTCTCTAATAGCCACAGATGGTAGAGTATCGCATTCCTAGGCAGAGATCAGCCACTGTCTCTGAAGGGACACAGGTCACTGAGCAAGTCTTTCCTACAGTATTTAAATGGGATGGAGGAGGGAAACAAGTACTTATCAGTGGGACATTTTCTAATTGGAAAACCATTCCTATGGTGAAGAGGTGCATATTACTATTAACTATTTATTAACTAAATTTAGTTATGCTTTCATTATTATTTATAGTTTATTATACTGTTGAATTAGTATTTGAGTCTAATTTATTTAATTTAGTATTACTGTTTTTAATTAAGAATTTTATTTAGTACTTGGATATAATATTTCAAGTAAAAATAAATCATAAGTAATTTTATTTTAAATATAGTCCTTATAAATTTATGATAAATAACTGGAAATTGTTATATTGAGTGTTACTTTTAGCAGATTTTCCTTTAGTAGCTTGTACCATATTTTGAAAAATTTCAACAATCTTCTCTGATCCTAAATTACAGTAGCTAAAACGTTGTGTTAAAAATTATATGTTAATGTATTCAATATTTTTTTTTAAACTTTTTATTTATTTCTTATATCCTGTTAATATAAAAAAAACATTTTGTAATTTGATTACAATGAAGAATAGTTATAACAAAAAATAGACTGGATACTTTATTGGAAGGCTTGGCAGTACCCTTGATTTCTACTTCGTGTATCCAGATTGGTTCTAGTAGAGTCTTGTAGTTTGTCAGTTAGTTTCCTATTGTAAGATTGAAAGTTCTTTGAGAGAAGTTCTTGTCTTTTAATTTTAGAATGTTCGCCCCATATGAGTAGTTAGTCAAGATTGCCCTGGTTACGAACAAATTTGAAAATGTTATTTCAGGAAAGTTTTTTTTTTCAGCTATTGAAAATTAATTTTTGATTTTTATTCTCCTTTTGCCACGCCATTGTTTGATATTTTTGAGATGATCTTGTAGGTTTTTAAGAGCAGTTTTATAATCAAAGTGGGAAGGTAGGATAGCCTTGTCATCCAATAGAGCTAAGAGGCTATTTGGAAGGGTAGGCATGAAAAGTTTGGGCTCAAGCACACTACCTTGAGGAACTCCTGCTTCCACCAGAGTAATCTAAACCTCGTTGAATATTAAAGAAGCAGTTGGATAATTAAGATTTAAGGATTAGGTAAGTTTTACTAGTGAGTATGGATTTGATTTTAAATGAAAGACCACTGTGCCATACTCTATCAAATCCTTTAGAAACAAAAAAAAAAAAACACCTGAGCAGTACTCTTAACACTTAAGAGATGAGGCAATGTAGTTTACAACGCTTATCACTAGCTGCAATGCTTACATAAAAGCATAGGAAGGAGACTGATAGGACAATAGGATGAAGAGTTATGTAGTAGTCCAGGTTTTGGAAATAGTATTCTATCAAAATATTTTAGAAGAATGGGAAGTGGGTAGTTCGGAGTATGCAATTACAGATGTAGGTCAGGAATACAATTAACTTCTTGGGAAGATTACAAATTTGGCTGGTGATGAGATCGTATCCAGGTGATTTGCTCTTAGGCAGATGATATTATATTATTATATATAGGATATTATATTATTATATATATGTTATAGTTAATATTTTAAATTCTTAAAATTTATATCAGTCCAGTCTCCATTTTTCTTCTGGACTTGAAATCTTAACCTTTTGCCTCCATGGTATTGTGAGTATATTACACTTATGTTATACTAAGAATTGCAATAAATGTACTAACACATGAGCAGAGTACAGCGAAAAATTAAATTAACTTTTCTTTTTTAAGCAAGTAATAATCATGAATAACACCTGATGTGAAACTTAAACATTACTTATATACATATAAAAAACTTTTACATTATATATATTTTCCTGATAAAACCTACTTACATGAATCAATGAAGTTTAATTAATTAAAGTTAAATTTGAATGGTAAGAGCTGATTTTTTGTTTACTTTTAAATATTTATTGCTTATTTTAAAATTCTTTTTTTTTAAAAAACATTGATTAAATATGAGTTTGATTTTAATGTTTCAGAAACTAATATCATTATGTCATTGAGCATGAAAAAAAAAAAAATTTCATATGTCACAGTTTGTAATTAAGATAATCACCTTCATGCAATATTTTCACAGTTTGATCAAGATAACCTAATTTTAATTTGAGACCAAGTGAAGAGGGAGCGAGCCACTATAGGTCGCCCTGGAATGTTTGGGGAGGAAATAGTGGGGGAATATTCAATTCAACCTCTATAGTTACACTTAAATATATTCCTTAATAAGCACTTCTCCTAAAAATATTGTAGAATATAAATGTCAGATGTATCATGATGGAACAATAATCAGTCTGAAAGTTATATTGAAACAAAATATATGAATCAAGCTTTTGTAGGTATACCTTCAAAAATATAAGTCAAAATTAATAACAGTGAGTAAAAATTTGTCATTCAATAAAATTAGCATTATAAAACTGAGAATAATAAAATATGTCATAAGCTCAAACTAAGAAACATAAATATATTCCATATTATATCCTTTATCGAATTAATATATTTATATTCCTTATTTGCAATATGTTTGTAAAGAGATCAGTCAATTTTTTTATTCTGTGCTTTTCTATTTGAGTCAAGTCAGCCTATAGGTCAAACCTAATGTGTTGATGGTCAGAGAGTGAGGCTTCAAGACATTCCAGTTTTTAATGTTTTTTTTTATATATATGTTCTTAAGTACAGAACCGGGTTCATAGTCGGGTTTGGTGGAGGATGGTATGCACTGTGTGGTATACTTCGGCACTTTTTGAGTTGCTTCAGTACACTTCAGTCGCAGTGTTGTATGTTGCTGGTGTGATAGATGCATTTGCATTTTGAGGATTTGTGATTTCCTCTGCAGGAAATGCAATGGAAAGGGAGATTGCAATAATTTTTGGTGTAGGTGAACCCTTGAAAGCGAACAAATTATGCTGTTATTTTTTTTCTTTGAGGTTCCTAAAGTTTAACTTTTGTAGGACACAGTTCATGAATCTCATATTTTGGAATTCAACTTTTTTTTTCCGATTTGTACAAAGAATATAGGAATTGAATTTTTAAAGTTGATGTATTAGTTATTTTAATGACTGTATATCCAAACTTTTCTATTTCCTCTTTTAATTCTTATGTTGGGATTGTGTGATATAGGCCTCTTATTACTACAGTAGGCATTTTGTCCCCATCTAATTGGTATTTGTGGCACTTGTAGTTCTGTTCTCTTTGTATGTGAATAAACAATCTGTATGAAGAAGGTTTAACTGAGTATTAGGTTATTCCTTTGTCAATTTTAATGTGAAAGAACTCTCACTTCCTTTCCCAATATGAAAATTAATGAGTTGTGAAAAACAGGTGACACCAGTCGGCCATCTATCCACTATGTATATTGGTACCAATTTATTAATTTTATTAGTGCTAGCGGAATTTTATATTGTGTCGGATAATAAGTTGAGGGCTTCATACCTGTTTGATTGTGTAATATAGATGGTTTCTGATTGTAGAATCTCTTTAGGGTCTCTGGTAACAACCACATTTCTTTTCTTACTGTGTGTTTTCTACCAGTTCCCTCCTGGGTCTCCTGGTTCCTCATCTGTCTCCAAAGAAGCCAGGGAGGTTATATGCTAAATATCTAAAATTTACTAAAATTGCTTGAATGTCTTGAAAATCAATAGGAATAAACTTAAAGCTATATAAAGAGAAAAATGAACACAATTTTGAATAATAAAACACTTAGAAACCAAATTTATTTGAATGAAATGGGAGAGAAAATTATATAGGATAGAATAGGTTGTAGAGACATATGTATATAAAGTTATAAAGTGTAAAGCATTTACTAAAGTCTGTAGACTCATGTAATTATTTATTTATTTTAATATTTTATTTACTATTTAAATAAATTTACTATTATTATGAAAGTTTATTAAATTAATGAAGTATGAATCACATGATGGAGTCTATCTACCTAGATCACGATGATGAAGTCTCAAGAAGTTTAAATGTTTAAGAAAATATATCTATCTATATCATTGTTGAGTAAAAATTCAAGAAGACTCATCTCTTTTTTCAGGGAAGATAATGTTATTATGGGCATTGTCACACACAGTATAAAATTTACATTTTGTTTTACTGCATTGCTGTTGAAACTCCTAATGCCTTTTGAAGGCATTTAATCTAAGCCTCCTAGGAAGTAGGCCATAAACCTCTTGGACCATTCTTATTGTCTCTAGAGATGAAGTCTGTAACAGGATAGATCCAACCCTTAACCAGTCTGGGTTCTTGGATAAGTACTATACTTATATTTTTCTGAGAAAAATATTATGCTAAAGGTGCTTAATGTAATCCTGCTCGGAATACATTAAGTACCTTTAGCATTTGCTATTAAATACATAGATAACTTTGAGATTCTTGTTCGTAGCTATTTTTGAGATATTTTTGGGGTTGCCTTTTGCCCAAACCATGATCATCTTTCCCTGCTCTCAATACTAGGGAGCTGGGGCCTTATTGCTTATTTGCTTTACTTCAGCAGATCCTGAGCTAATTATAGACCCATCTGCTACTTAGCATGGCTAGCTTTCCTGTTGTTGAGACTAAACTTGCCAAACTTGGGTCCTCCATTGATTTTATCTTTTTACCTAGAGCAAGAAGAGCCTGAATCCCATCTGGATCAGACAATGTGTATCATAAAATATAACTCGATTGATTCTTGGTCCTGTGAGCAGCTGAGCTATGTTTTGATCCACCCCAACAATCAATTGAGATAACCAATTTCCCTCATTCATTTTAAACACCCCTGGGCTTAACATTGAGATGGCTGTTTTTTCACGTTATTTAGCTCAGGATATCTTGTTTTTCCAAGGAGTTTTAGATAGGCTGCTAATAAATCTTTATTTTCTCAATTTCTCCGAAGAGAGTCCTTTTCTTCAGCTATCTAAAACAGATTTAATTACTTATTTAGGGCAGTAGAAAATATAATTTTTTAAATTGAAAAAAATGATTTAAAACTATAGTTCTTTAAATTAATTGAGATGTATAATATTACTATAAGATTATTTGGGAGATATTACTTTCATTGCAATAAATAAATACTAAAAATTGGGACCTTAATCACTTATATATTTTTAAAAAATAGACTAAAANTTTCAGTAATAAAAATAATCCCTAGTATATATCATTAGAGTTAATGGAACAATGATGACTTTTGTCCCTTCAATAAGCACCTTTGTGTGGGTTCTGATGTTTTGACTTAACAAGAGGGTAATGTTGTCCAAATCTCCTATTTATGTCCTGTCTTTTGATTTTTGTATGTGTATATATATATTTTGTATCAAGCATAGAACATAAAAAGAGTTACATAACAAATTTTCAAAGAAAAGGTTTAGACAAAAAAAGTTGTAGTATGGTACCAAATATTATTCTAGAAAATGCATTTCACTATGACAAGATTCACTATTTCTATGACAAGATAAACCAATTTCTTTATGTTTTGAATATGCATACATATGTGTGTGTGTGTGTGCGCGCGCGCGCGCGTGTGCGTGCGTGCGTGCGTGTGTGTGTGTGTGTGTTTTATTTTTATTATTATTAGTTTTCTGTTGTTGTTTTTTTAGCCATGGGGATTTTGTGACGATAGTAGATTTACCTGAAGGGGAACATCAGTATAAATTTTATGTGGATGGTGAATGGAAACATGACCCTTCTTCAGTAAGTAATGTTTTTGATTAATCATATATTTAAAGATTTGATCTTGAAATGTTTTTGGCAATATTTTAATTAATTTTTATTGAATGTATTGATGTATAAATTAAATGTATTGAACATGAATAATAAATGAATGAATGTATAAAATAAATTCTTTAAATAAATATTTTATCGGAAAGTTTATAAAGTTGTTTTTTTATTTTGTAAATTAAAATAAAAAAGGTGGTCATTAAAATTTATATACGTGTCTCATAACAACAAAAGTTTTATGCCATGAACATGAATAATTCTAATAATGTGCCTAAAACAGATTTAACTTAATTCTAAAGAGATTTTGATTCACACAAAAAAAAAAAAAAAAAAATGAGACAGCCAAGTTTTCTATTCCCCCTAATCTTTTGTAATGAAAGTCTATTGGCTCTCTACAGAAGACAGCGTACCACTCTCATGGCGCCTGATGTTTTCTTTGGGATTCCTTGCTTTATCCGTCCTCAATAATTTTCCAGCATATTATTGCAGTGTCTACTATTACATTTTATATTCTTCTTCATCTCTTCCACATGTATGTCTTCAAAGATATTCTCTATTTTAGCTCAATTTTGGTTATGACTTCTGGATTATTAAGTTTAGAGACAAATTTTTCTGATTGTCTCAAGTAGCTTGCAAGATTCTTTTTAGCCTTTGATTGAATATTATTCAAACTAAATCATGATCCGAATCACTGTCAGTTCCATGGTACTGCCATTTATCTTGAATAGAGCTTTCTTGCCTTTTGTTGATGAAAGTAAGGTTCGATCGGGTTCTCGAACATTATGAAGTCTTATAAATGATCAAAGGGACATGGTACTATTTACTACTGGACTTTTTCATGATTGGAAAGATAACACATCTTGCTCTATTTGTGGTTTCCTATAATATTTTACATTGTTTTACTTGCTGCCTTAATTTCAATTAAAGTCACATTTGCACTATTCCGATTTCTTTGGAAATATAGAATATAGAAAATCATACTATGTTCAAATAATATAAAATTTATCAAGTTTTTTTTAACCAAAATTATTTAACCAGAAATATGGATTACCAGAACCTTAAAATGTAAAAGTGTGTTCTGTAAATCAAGATTGTTATTTATATTTGTCAATTATCAAAATGAGGCATTAAAATAATACTCACAGTACATTTTCTGTAAATCATTGATCTTTCCCTAGGCACTGAGGCTTTTGTACCACCACTGGGCCCTAGCCTTATTTTGGACGGCGTACAACTTTTGTTCTCATTGACTTCCTTAATGATACTTAGTGATGATTTTATGATCTAAAATTATAAATTTGTTCATTGATAGGTTAAAAAAGGTATTGTAAAAATATGTTTTATACAAATTTATTTAAAATGAAGGTAAAAATACACAGATCAAATGTGTATAACATTTACAGTTAATGCAATAAATTTTTACAGATTCAAATAGTTTGAGGGTAATATTTTCTAAAAATTCTGAACTAGTAAATCTAATTTTGAAATGATTTCCTGGACTGCATTGATGAACTATGTGTTTTTAATATATTGTTTAATTTTACTAGTTTAGGTTTTACTTCATTATTAGTTTAACTTAAGGCTTCAAATACAGTCAAGTTGTTATTTTTTAATTCTATTATATTTTTGTCCATTTAAAACAGGATGTCTGGGTTTTTGCAAAACTTTATTTTACCCTTGTAAACAGTTCTTAGATGTATAATTAGACAATCAATTAATTTTGACTGAAAAATTAGATCTTAGTTTTATTAAATATTTATTTAATATTAATTACATTCTATTTGTTTNTGCTTAACAGAGGTTTTGAATTACAAGGTGATCCTTCACTCCTAAGTCAGGTGCGGTGGGATCTTTTAACGAGCAATAAAAGTTGCCAAGCGCCATTGCTGTTTAGAATAATGTGACTACCTTTAAAAAGATCTCTGTTCTTGATTGCTATACATATATATATATATATATATATATAAAGAAGAAAGAACTTAGCGTTTTGTTTGTTTTTGTTGTTTTTTTTTCATATTATTTTTATGAAGTGTTGGCAATGAGAAGGTCACGTGGCCATTTCCTATTCAGGTGACGTAGTAGATTGTTAGGATGAGTAATACTGGATAGAGTTTGGACTAAAGAATTGGGATGCATGGAAAGATCAGAGTAGAATTTATTAAAACGGGTTGTAATGACATCTCTAACTAAAGGGATTTGAAGGTCATTGTGGAGTAAGGAGTTTGTGACATAATAGGGTGCATCAACTATGATTCAGAGGATTTTGGATTGGAAGGACGGGATTCTTTGGATGTTGGATGGTTTAGCATTTCCCACAGTTCGACTCCATATGTCCAGATAGGTCTCAGTAACATCTTATAAATGGTAAGTTTGTTAGTCACAGTTAAGGTAAACTTGAGGCTTAGTAGCTTGTAATGTTGTCCAAATCTCCTATTTATGTCCTGTCTTTTGATTTTTGTATGTGTGTTCCATGTTAGAAGGGAGTAAAGATGAAAGCCTAGGTACCTAACGTAATCAGAAGTTGAGATAGGAATGTCGTTAAAATAAATTCTGCTTGGCTGTTTCTTCCTTAGTGTGAACGTAACTTGACAGCATTTGCCTTCGTTGATCTTAATGTGTCAGCGCTAACACCAATGCTGTATGTCCATCAGATGCCATTGGAGATTTTTCCTGGCAGTAAGTGATTCAGCATCGGAAGAAAGGATTGCTTGGTCATCTGCAAAGGTTGCTAGGAGTGAGGAATAGTTAGGATGTGACGGAATATCGGCAGTGTAAAGGATGGGCCTGATCCACTACCTTGTGGAATTCCCGCCTCCACTTGGTAAAAGTTGGCATAATCTAATCTTTGTCGTACCCTGAAGAATCGATCAGTTATGTAGAAGCTAAGGATAAGGTAGAAGGAGCTTGGGAGGATGGTTTTTAATTTGAACAGTAGTCCACGATGCCAGCCCTGTCAAATGCTTGCAAATCATCGAGGAAGGCACCACTGCAGTAATGCTTGTTCTTGAAAGAAGAAGATATGCTATCTACAACACAAAACACCTGTTGGACTGTGAAGTGTTTGGCTCAGAACCCAAACTGGTGTTTCGGAAGTATTTGATGAGCATCTAGGATTGGTATAAGCCTTTTAAGAAGAATCTTCTCAAAGACTTTTGAAAAAAGGGGAATCAAGCTTATTGGGCGATAGGAAGAAGGATTTCTTGACGGTTTTACCAGGCTTTCGGAAGAGGATTACAGTAGATAACTTCCACAGGAGAGGAAAGTGTGATTCGGAGAATGGTGTTGTAAAGGTAGTTAAAGAAAGTTACAGCCTTTTTGGATTAGTTGTTTAGGATTTTGGCTTAGATTATACCAGGAAGACTTGCGTTTATGTAAGCGGGAAAAGATATATTTGACGTCAGAGGGGGCGACAGCTGCAGGAGGCGGAGACATAGGAAAAGAGGAATCAAGGAATTCTACCTCTTAGAATGGTTTTCTGGGTTAGGTTGAAGAGTGAAAGTTTGTTTAAGGTGACAGCCAAAGACCTCAGCTATGTTTGCATCGGACACTGCCCAGGTGCCATCATCGTGGCAAAGAGGAGAGGTGAGGGAGTGGTATTTGAGGATTTTTCTGGTGGCAGTCCAGAGGGATTTGTCTTCTGTTGTGAGTGAGGAGAGATGATTGTTGAATTCTTTATTGTGATTAGATCTATATGTTATATGCTTGGTGGTCGGATGGGTGTCATGTTCTCTGCCATGCGGTTCTGGCCCGTCTTTTGGATAGTATAAGAGTCTGTATATGGATGGGAAGAGGTTTGGTGTTTAAAGGATTGAGATTTAGATGTTTTTTGGTGGTTGGTTTGGATGCTATCCAGCAGACTGTTGAATAGCAGAGGTGAAGAATTGTACAGCATCGTCAAGGTCTTGTGGGGATTTTAAGGAAACTCTTGAGGTCTATAGCCTCTTCAAGGAGGGATTTGAACCTATCCCAATCAACTTGGCCATTAACTAGTGGCGGAGGAGTCGGTTTTGGGATGGATTGTAGTGACATAGTGAGGAGTATGGGACTTTGATTAGAAGAAAGGCATTGAGTATGCTGGTAAATGATTTGAAGGAATGTAGGCTTTTGCATACAAAAAAGTCAATGAGATCTGGTACTCGATTGCCATCTGTAGGCCACTAAGTGGGGGTATTCGGAGAGAGGGTTGTGAGAAGCCTGGAGGAAAGGGAAGTGTTTAGGTTATGGTCACGGAAGTTAGTCGTCCTGGTGCCCCATTGTAGATGTTTCGAATTGTAGTTGCCGCCAGCGAGGAAATGGGAGCCCAGTGGTAGATTGGAGATAGTCTGAAGGATCAGAGGGAATCAGGTGATTGGAGAGGGAGTTGTCGTCCCCCCTCCACTAATAACAATTGAACTGTTCACTGACAAGAGCAAACTTTTATATGATATTTACTTATGTATTATTCATGTGTTGGTCAATAGTTCTTCACTTCTAAACTTAGTGAAACTGTACAGTGTCACTTAAACTTGGCCTGTGCCATGTTTAATAGATATTTGTTCACTATTACACTAATAAAATAGTCAGTAATGAGTAGCACACAATGAAGCTGTTTACACAATTGCTGACTAGCACCGAATCGATCTTAGTTTTAGACCAATTAATTAGTTTTTATTTTTAAGCCAGTGGTTATCTAAAAGTAAGTTTATGTTTACTTGGTTTCAGAAAGTAATTGAGAATGGTATGGGATCAAAAAATAACCTAATATCTGTTAAAAATACAGACTTTGAAGTGTTTCAAGCCTTGGCAATGGATAGTGAAAATGGTTCTTCAAATCAACAAAGTAAGTATATAAATCATATTATATTTCTAAGAAAACTTCCTAGAAACTTATGACTTTCAAAGTTAATTTTTGGTCAGTTTTTTAATAATTGTTGACTAACTCACAATGAATTGTTGTAGAGGGAGGAAAGCTTTCAGGATATTACTCATGTACATTTTTTCAAACACACACAAGAATTATAACTCCTTAAATCATTTGAATTTTTATAAATTTATTCCTTTAAGCAGCTTTTGGGATATGATAAGACTCACATTATGAGTAACCAAGTGCATCTGGTCTCATCCTCTTGATGTTAGGACCATATAATATTAGCTCTAAATGATAGGATCATGATTCGAAAAATTTCTTTAGTGAAAAGTAATTTTTAAATAGTCTGTTGCTTAATCCAAACAGATTTATCATTCATTAAAGATGGACATAAATAACAGTAAATGAGGGAATTTAATCTACAAGCCAAAGAGAACAATGAGTTTACAATATATGATCAGTAAGCTTTGCCTCAGACTGGCTGAGAAGGAAGAATAGGGGAACACTAAACAACATGCTTGCATACATAAATTTCTTCCTTAACTATTGTCTTTCATAAAACAATTTTAAACTATAATGGTTAGAATATTTAATTTTTCCTTTATTATGTTCCTTAAATTATGATTTTAAATTTTGTTTTGTTTAAAAATCTTCTGAACCCTCTCTACACCCTTACTAATTTCAGCCATTAATGAACTCATCCAAGAGTTTGGAAATATAAACTTAAATACCAAATTTGATTTAATTATTTTTTTAAATTAGAAATGCAAGAATAACTACAGAATATAGNTCTGGCAGTCCAGGTTTGCCACAACTGTCTGGTATTTTATGGCCTGAGAGGTGACTAAGAGTAGAGAAAACTATATATATTCTGTAGTTATTCTTACATCCCTAATTTTTTAAAAATAATTAAATCAAATTTGGTTTTATTGAATATATATATGAATATATAAACATAAACATAAACGGGTGTTTAAAGTGTGCTTAAAAAATGACCAATTGTCTAATTCAAACTTTCAAAGGTCTGTAAATGTAGATGTTGGAAAGGAAGTCGTGCTCCAGGTAACCATTAATTGATTGAAATTCTGCAGGAAGCTGTTGTTGGTTCAAATCAGTCCTCTAGTACTTTTGAACTTGCTTCATAGAGTTGTGTCAAGAGATTACTCTTTGTCACATCTATCCTTGTAGGAAAGTGAAAAAGTGCAGTAGGCTGGTCCCTCACAAACTTACTCCTCAGCAATCAGTTAAGAGGTTAGAAATTTTTGAAAATTTAATAAATAACCCTTGTAATTTGAGATTTCACCTGAAGATTGTCACCTGTGATGAAAAATGGGTTTTCTGGCAAAATCAGAATATCCGTAAGCAATGGGTGGATCATGTTCAAACTGCTTTTGCTGCAAGGGGACAATTTGGGAAAAAATCCATGCTTTGTGAAGGTGTTCTCACAAATTTGTTCCTGATGAACGCTCTATGAATTCTGACTTTACTGGGAACAACTGGAAAGATATTGCTCATCCTCAAGCTTTTCGTCGATAAAAGCTTAACGAACTTCATGGGTTTTAACTCCTGCTTCATTCACCATATAGTTCAGGATTACTACTTATTTTTATCTATGGCCTATTTTATTCAAGGGAAAAAATGTTGATGATTTTGGGAAGTTGAAATTAGGGTCCAAGAGTTCTTTGGCAGCCATCCCAAGGAATGGTATTATCATGAGATCTAGCAATTGGCTAGCAGATAGCTAATAATGGTATATAATAATGTACTGTACTTAGTATTAATAATATTTTATATCAAAGGTGTAATAATACAAATATTTGGTTGAAAAATAATAATTATAAGCTTGGTGGTCGGATGGGTGTCCGGAAAGTTTATAAAGTTGTTTTTTTATTTTGTAAATTAAAATAAAAAAGGTGGTCATTAAAATTTATATACGTGTCTCATAACAACAAAAGTTTTATGCCATGAACATGAATAATTCTAATAATGTGCCTAAAACAGATTTAACTTAATTCTAAAGAGATTTTGATTCACACAAAAAAAAAAAAAAAAAAATG
>KZ806867.1:132456-143726 GCA_000696205.2 Oncopeltus fasciatus
TTTTTTTGCAGGGTTTTCTTTCATTTCTATAATTCTGAGAATAAAAAAAAAATAAACGGTTAACATTACCAGAAATATTCTCTTAAAATCTATTGTTAATGAGTTATTTGTTGGCAGGGAATTTCAAAAATGCAGGAGTTTTATTATTTCAGTATGGTCCGAAACTTAAAGTATTTTTAAGAATATTGAGATAATTATCATTATAATAACATAATTCATTTTTTTAAATCTTGAATAATTGAGAGATCGATGTTAGAATAATCTATTAATTGAATATAAATGGCCAGTACCTATTGTTCAAGGTTTTGCTGTTCATATTGACATTTAGTTTGGAGCATTCCTTTGAATACAAGTCTGGAGTTTATTTTTTAGCATTATTTATATTATAAAGTTATAATACTAATGTGTAATAGGTAATATATATATAAAGTCATTGTTGGCCAAGCCCTCCTTTTATGACTTTTGAGGGAGTGCATGGGGAGATCTCTCAGGTCATTCACGAGGAACTAATTCAGGCTTAATGCTGCTAAAGAAATTAGCTGTAGATTTACTTTTATATTCTGCTGGATATGTTTTATCAAAAGTCAGACTTGTGTTTATTGTATTAGTTTATGACACGCTTTACAAAAAATTGAAGAGTATGACCTAAGAAGGACCTGAAAGCATGGTAGCAGGATGAGGCTGTGTTATTCTTCAGCATTCTCTGAAATCTTTATGCACTGGTGGCATCCTTAGATACTCTCAGTCTTGAAATAGGGAACTATTTAAGGGCTCATATTGCTAGTGCAATTGTAACCAGCATAGGTAGGGATTCATACAATTTTTTTAAAATTTAATCCCAACAAATTACACATACATATTTGGGCAAAAACAATTAATATTTATAGTTAAAAAATTGAGCTTGAAAACAGTGAGGATAAGCATGAAAATTGTTGGTTAGTAGTTTTTTTTTTAAGTGGGTGGATACTTTTACTATACATCTGCTTGAAATTAATAGCTACTATTTAATCAACTTCATGGTGTAAGGCTAAATTTTTTAAACTTATAACTCCTCATAAGACTTATTTATACTGAAGAGCTAATATTTATTTGAGCTAGCCAAGGCACCTATAATTTTCTTGTAAAATTAAATGAGTGTTTAGGGCAGAATTCAAACACATAGTACAAGGTTTGGAACAACCAAATACTGCCTCTGTCAGTATAAAACAATCTATTTTTCGTAAATAAGTGATTTAATAAAATAAGCATATTCTAAAATTATAAGAATGTGTTAAATTAAATAAGTATGGCAAATTTTCAGATAAAATTACTACAAAAAGAACAATCCATAAAACAGAACAGCACTTTAGAACCCTAGAGGGGGAAAAAATGGTCTACCATTAAATCAATTAATTAAGTCTTCAATAAATTAAGAGTTTAATAAAATAATCAATCTCATAAATAAAAAGAGTTCATTTAATTTAACAGAAATGGAGCAAACAGATAGTCTTGAAAGCATTTAGCACAATTTATTTTTCATGCTCTGAATCACTTTTTTTTTTTTAAGGGTCCACCTAAATCAGTTAATTGAGTCTTCAACTCCTTCAACTCTAAGTCAGGAATATATCTAATAGTTTCATGCTCTTCTCTGTGCTCATGTATTTGCAGCTTTGTTCCTTGTGGTTGGGCAGCTTGAATAAGTTGGAAAAATATAGGAGCAATTGTTGAAGGCAAATCAGAGACCTAAAATTGAAAACAGAAATTAAATATAAAAAATAAGAATAACCCACACAAAACTAGTCAATTTTTAAAGAACTTGTTTAACCTGGAGATTTCTCTCATAAGTTGCTAGAAAGTACTCCTTATCTATTAATGTGCTTGATGGTTTAAACTTTTGAATTTTGTGTTTGACACATGGTGTTGCCCAACTGGAAAAAAAACAACTATGACCATAAACAAATTAAAAGATATTGTTTTACATACATTTGCTTGATTTAGACTATCCTTGTCAACTATTTTAAATCATATAAAATTACATTATATCATATTATATAAATATATATCAAGAAATAAATTTATTTTCTTATCAATATTAANTATATAATATTTAACTTAAGATTGATGTAAATGAGAATTTACAATTATTTTGATCTTGAAACTAAAAAAGGGTAAAGAAGGGAAAAGCTAAGGGTGCTAAAATAGGCTCTAGTCCTCTGGGCGGAGAAAGGGGATTAAGTTAATCTCTCAAGTATATCTTAATTTATCTTATTATAAATTTATCTCAAATTCTTAATATCTTTCTTATCAATATTAAATTAATTAGTGGTTATTGTGTACTATTTTATATAAATAAGCTCTTATCTGATGTTATGACAGTTCAAACTAGAGAACCTCCATGAGCTTCAGTAATTTATTTTAAACTTTTGATTTTATATTTCCTAAAAGGAAATCAAGCTATTCATACTGATATTCATTCTCCCTTGACAGAGCATTTGAATTCTTTTACAGATCTTAATGATCCAACTTGGGGAAAGCTAAAAATATAGTCAGTTCAAATTTGCCTTTTGTAATGTATATTTATTTGTTTGCATGCACTCTAAACCAAATTACCAAAGTTACCATTAATTGGTCATGTAAGCTCCTTTTTGCAAACTATGGCTATTAAATGAAGTAGAGAAGGAGTTTAAGAGAAAAACAAAAATTTATATTATATCTTTGACATAATTAAAATTACAGAAAAACTTATAGAAGTAAAAAATAATCTTCTAACATTTATATTTCACATTTTTCTAAATGAAGCTTGAATTGAACTGGAATAGCTCTCTCCCTCAGCCTCTCCCAGTGATAATAGTGATCTTATATTTTGCATGTCAATTCAAATTAGTCATTTACTCTTAACTTGAATAAAACATGGGAAAATTACATAGTTTATTGAGTTTCTAACAAACTACTAGTTACGAGAGGCTATTATAGAATTAGGTTTATGAAACTTAATACATTTTGATTTAAAAAATATAAATAAATAATTTGTAATGTTTTGACACAAGTCTTGCTAGCATAAGCTATGTTTTTACATTCTTAGATAATAACAAATAAACAAATTATTATAAAACCTCAAATGAAATACGTATCATTTTTGAATTAGGAACATACATATACATATATATCCCTACATATACAACATACATGTGTATTGTATAAATTGTATAAATGTTAAATATTTTTTCTTGTTTCAAAAGTTACTTATCCGCAATAAATCCCTTCCTTTTTTCTTTTATTGCCCCTTTTGAAGCAGGCCGCTCTCCCTTTGTACTTACCACCTCTTATTACCCCCACTCTTTCACCACCCACGGTGTCCTTCCCAAAAAAAAAACCTTATAAAGGTTTTTTATAAACACGTTCATACCGAACCCCTATTAGCATTAACTTTATTTAAAAATTTTATTATGAACACTAAATCATATTAGATTCTAAAAAAAAAAAAAAAAGTTTGTATATATATTGCCACTGTAATTGAAAATGTTGTAAGTAAATTAATTTTTTTTTTTTTTTTAAATCAAAATGTTCCATTTTATGATTCACACATACCAAATAAACATCTTATGCCAAGAGCTGATTTATTATAAAATATAACACAAAAAACAGAAGTTATATGTTCTAAAGGAGAGTTATTTTGACCGTAGATATTATTATTAGATGATTTTCGTTGGGGTTCGGCCATGGTAGATCCAAAAAAAATTTAAAAAAATGTAGTTTTCAAAAAGATTATCTGCCAACGTTTCGGCTTTTATTTTAAGCCATCTTCAGGGCTATATGTAAACTTAGGGACAGGACGTCCTCTCTCGTCATCATGATAGCCCTGAAGATGGCTTACAATGAAAGCCGAAACGGCAGATAATCTTTTAAAAAAATACATTTTAATAAATTTGTTTGATTTTTTTTTTATCTACCTTGACTTAACCCCTACTAAAATCATCTAATAAGTGTTATATACTAGACATAAAAATTAAGACTAAAAGGTTAGGCCTAAATCTAAATTTTTGATTAAATGAACTTCTTGATCAAAAGTAGTGAAAGGTTTTTTTTCTTTTAATTTAATGAACTTCACATAAAATTTGTAATTTTTATCAGCTGAATAGAGTATAAATATAAGTACTTAAAAATATTCCCCAAATCTAAAGAGCAAAATATTAAGTTTAAAATTTAAAACAGGAGATTTTTTCTAGTCTACTATCAACAAAATATTCCTATATAATTTTTTTTTAGTTAATAACCCCTGTAGAATCAAGTAAAAACACGTTGAGCATTATAGAAGAAGGATATTTTAGAATGAACAGAATGAAGTAGATATCCAACTGACAATACTAAGGTGAATATTTTCCCTTAAAGTTATGTTAACTAAATTAGAACTAACCCTTCTATTACATCTACATCTATAATTCTGGCTATCCTATGGATTTCTTTTTGATAGTTTTCCAATATAACAAAATCATAGCCTCTAATCTGAATATTAAGTAGATCATATTCGGGTATTGAAGGTTTTAAATTTTCTAAGTAAGGAGGATCATATATTTCAGAACTGAAAGACTTAGTTAACTTATTAACCACAGTATATCTTCCTAGGAAAAGTTTTCTAGAAACCTGTAATAAAAAAGAAAAAATCAACAAGATTAAAAAAAAACAAACAATAAATTTAGATAAAATAAAAAATCCATACAAAAGAATTAAATCTAAGTGCCATTCGGAATGAACTATTTAGCACCAAAAATACAGTTATTATTAAATTATCAAAATAAGTTTTATCAAATTAAATTTCACGTAAGAGCAATAATCCACAAAATTTAAGCTCGGAGTAGAACATTTCTCGTATTATTAAAAACAAAAGATTTTTAACTTACAAGAAGGTTATAATGGTAGTTCTAAGAGGTTCATGTAATATCTATTAATAATGATTTATACCTACAATACCTTCTTCTTTGTATTAGAGATTATATATATAAAGAATAGTTTTTCGTTGCAATATAAACTATTGTAGAAGTCAATTACATTGTTTTTCTGCTGACGGGCTATTTATGAGTAGTTATGTATATAATTATTTGAAGTATTGTCTTCTATAAAAGAATACATTTATTATTATTACAATAGTGTTTTTAGAAGTCTTGCTAAGATCTTACTCACCTTTTCTTCTTCCTAGCCATAAGAATCCCTCACAAGCTGAAAATTATACTTGTCTGTCTTAAACATGTTTCACAGAAATAGGTGTCTCTCAGATCGTATGAAATTGACTTGTAAAACAAAAACTACATCCTTCACAAAATAACTCTTAAAAAATATTAAAAGTGACTCTTCCATAGATTATCTTTCTAAACTCTTTAAAAAGATTATTTCTTTGGGCTATATCACAAAATTTTAAAATTTCCAGAAACTTCTTTGTCTGGCGCCGAGAAGATAAATCGTGGTCTTCTTTTGAAAGGCAAGGGTATGTATGTATAAAGAATTTATATTTTGTAACTAAGATAAAAAAAAAAATACTGCCCTAGGTTAAAATGAAATTTTAATAAGAATCGTTAAAATCTTAAATTCTAAAGTAAATCATGCATTTGAAAGTTTTTTATAAATAAATATAAAGAAGTCTTTTTAGCATCTGCACAAAGTGTACGGCTAACCCCTTAAAAAATTAAAAAAGAAATTGAAATCCCTAAACTCATTTTTAAATATCAAACTCGATTAATGAACTAATATTAAAAAGAGCTATGCTGGTGATATCATTCTAGTACAAACTAGACGAAAAACGTATTTATCATTTCATCTTCCGGGTTGGACCGAGTCGAATTGTTGTTATTTGCCGAGCTTTCGCACATCATGTGATGGCTTCTTCAGGGCTGAAAAGAGAATGTCTTTTCAGCCCTGAAGAAGCCATCACATGATGTGCGAAAGCTCGGCAAATAACAATTTGACTCGGTCCAACCCGGAAGATGAAATGGTAAATACATCTGACGACCGACGAAGTCTACGTGAACATCTAGACGAAAAACTTTTCTCATCAAATCCCCTTGTCATATAAAACATATGACTTGACTTATACAGCTAGTTTAATAATGTTCTTCTTAATAACATCTGATTTAACCTATACTGTTAGTTTTTTATCGTGTTCTTCCTTGGAAGATCCTCCAATCGTAACGTCTAGAAGTGCGAAAATGCCATTTAATTTTTCTTTTCGGATTATTTGGTCGATCGTGCGCTGAAAAGCTGACTCTCCATTGGTAAATCCGAAAGGAATTCTAGTAAATTCCCATAATTGTCCGCAAGCTCCAAAAGCTGTATAATATCTTTCATAATTTCTTATCGGAATTAGATGATACGCCTTAGGCGTTCAGGATCAGGCTTGATAGTTTTGAAAGATACCAAATAACCCAAAATATTAACTTTTTTAACGTAAAAAGTGCTTTTCTCTTTATATATCGTCAGGTTATATTTTTTAGTTGCCAGAATGAAGTTGTTTAGGTTAGTATCGTGTTCTTCCTTGGAAGATCCTCCATTTCATAATTTTTTCATTTTTGAATTCCTCCATGATATTTTTGTCGAACATAAAGGAGACACGGGTACGGACTCGACATCTAGCACCGATCGGAGGAACACCGGCTGGCCATGAGGAGGAGGAAGATGCCGAAATCGAAGATCTGCCGGACCGACAGCGGGTATGCGATAAAGGTGAAGTGCATATAGAACAAGTCCTCAGTCATCTGCTCTATGTTGGTAAACTTTATTTGTGGCAGTATAATAACCTCCGCGTCATCAATTTTTCTGCGGAAGGGAACTGTTCCTATCTCCACTGTTCTATTCTTGTCCACTTTGTCAGAGTCCTGAGAGTGGCTAAAAGATTCTATTTGGCTTCAGCCACTGTTGTAGCAGTTATTCTGGACGACTCTGTGGCCTTCATAATGTTGAGATCAGTGTTTGCTGTGTACTTCCTCTTTCCAGAGATAACCACATCACAACACACTTTTTGTGCCCCAGTCGGCAACGGACAAATAGAGCGTTACTGCGGTATAATTTGGGACGCAGTTCAACTAGCATTGAAATAGGAAAACCTTGCAATTTCACAATGGGAAGAAGTTTTTAAAAATGCGCTACACTCCATAAGATCTTTACTGTCTACGGCTACCAACGAAACAACTCACCAGTGATTTTTAAAGCATCCGCGACGAACTGGAAGAGGATGTTCAACTCCTACCTAGCTAGTCTCTTCCGGTCCCGTTCTTCTCAAAAGACACGTACGACAGTCAAAATATGAGCCCAAAGTAGACGAAGTAACGCTAGTCGAGAGTAACCCTGAATACGCCATTGTTCAATTGCCAAAGGAGACACGGGTATCGTCTCGACATCTAGCACCATTCGGAGGACCACCAGGTGGCCATGAGGAAGATGCCGAAATCGAAGTTATACCGGTACTTTTGCTGGTATGCGATAAAGATGAAGTGACTATAGAACAAGTCCCAAACCACGAAGAAGACTACCACCAGCCGAAACCTGAATCAGAATGTAGCCATCCAGCCTACCGGAGGAGCTCTAGGACTCGGAGGCTAACTTCTAAATATCAAGTTCAACAACTTTCCTCAACAGGGAATGAATATCATATATCACATATGACTTAACCTATACAGCTAGTTTATTATTGTTCTTCTGAAAAACATATGATTTAACCTATACTGTTTGTTTGTTAACGTTTCTCGAAATATAACGTGTTATTTCAACTGTGCTTGATAAAGCCTTAATTCAGAAGGTTAATCTATTACACCCCTGAAAGTAATTTAATAAAAGAAAAATATGTTCTAAATCCGTGTCAGAAAGTAGATATAGAAGTTTACCAGACGTTTTGTAGAGCTGTGTAACAAGCATACCTTAATAAATAAGGCTATATTTTTATGAATTGCATAATAATCTTAAAATAATCTTTAGACTGTCTTACTATGACGTCATTCTTATTTGATAGGTAAAATGTTTCTTTGAGTATTTTAATACTTCCAATTTTTAGGAAGGTTATTACTACTGTTTTGTTAGTGTGATTTTGCTGTGTAACTGAGTATATTTGTTGTTTATTAGAACTAATTAATAATAACAATATTAAATTATGGCTACAGCTATAAATACCAATAAGGATATTAATGTGTACCTCTCTACAAAACAAAGCTCTTCGTCTAAAGATATAGCTGCAGATTGGGAAGTCTTAGAAGAATATTATAATAAAAAGTTAGTTCGAATTTTTCTACTAATTTTATGATTCTGTTATTGTGAAGTAGATGTTTAAATTTTTTAAATTATTTTTTTAAAGGCTATGGCATCAATTGACTTTGAAGCTTGCTGCATTTGTAAAAAAAGATCACCTTCAAAAAGGAACTGAACTTATTGAACTCTACAACAACTTCATTCAAGTATTTGAAAATAAGTATGCATTGAAATGGTTTTTGTACATTATGATATAGTAGTATGATTATGTTGGTTGTTATTTATTGACTCGTGTTCTGTATTATTTTTCCATAGGATCAACCCCCTTGCTTTAGTTGAAATTGTGGCTTGTATTCTTCCACAATTCACGAATCCCCAAGAAGCAATAACATTTTTAGAGTCTATTGAGGGAAAAGTGAAAAGCAATAATGATGCACTTTCCTTATCAAAAGTATTACAGGGTAATATACTTTTGGACCAATTGAACAACCAAGAAGCAACCAAGGTAGTTCTTATATTAAACTAACTTTTAATAAAACTATTTAGAACTATATTTGAGTGTTATACTTCTGTTTTACCATAAAAAAAATTAAAAAAGGAGAAGAAATATATGTAAGAAAGTAGAACAAAACAAGGTAGTATAATTCTTGCAATTATAGATTCCAAACAAGGACTCTTGAATTCTTTCATAATCTTTATTTTGTTATTTATTAAGTGTTAGTCTTTCTTTCGACCCGTTAGATCGATCGTTATGGAGGGAGGGGCTATCTACAGGTTGCCATCCCATTCTAAACATCCTTGGCTCAGGAAAAACTTTCATATATTGATAAAAGCTTTCCCTGAGTGGGATTTGAACCCACCAGGATACCGAGACCTGAAAAGACTTCATTCCAATATCCTAGCGCCCCCTTTCACAGTCCTTCCTTTTATTCGTGTTTTTCTTCCTTATGTTTCCTTTCTCAGTCTATCTAGGGATTTATTATTTTATTTTTGGTTATCAAAGAAATCTAAGAAAAAATTATTATTATCTGAAAACAGATTTAAAATAACCTTAATAATAAAACTCTTGAAATACAGCAGTCATGGTTTTAACTTGAAAGAAATTGTGCAGTAATTATTATTAAATTGATTAGTGGCATTTATTAATTGTCATATTTGATTATTCACAGAAAATTATTGATGATGTTGAGAAAATACTTGATGATGCTGATGGTATAACTACTGTTCATGGTCGGTATTATTTACTTGCTAGTAAATATTTCCGACAGAAAGGACATCATGCTGATTACTACAGAACAGCCTTAAGGTAAATTATTAATTTTTGTTTTGTTAAAACTAATTATAAATTTGTTTTAAAAAAAAATTATATTGGAAAAATAATTCTAGGCAAAATAGCCAAGTGATGATAAGTATATGAACCCCACATCCAATTCTCTATTATACTAATGTGATTTCCAAAATGGACTTACCTTCTTTCAATAAAACATATCTAATTAACACTATTTATGATTAGATGGTTTTATTGAATGTTTACATAATTCGTCATTTTATTATTGTGCATTATGATTTTTGAGTTAATAAGGAAGATATAATACAGTTTTTTTATTTTGTGACTGGGTTTTTTGCTATATTTCAATCTACAGTTTTTTTAAACTCTGATTCATTTAATAGAATTAATATAATTATTAGAGAACGGTTACTTTACTTTTTGAAGCATTTATAACTTAAAATTAGAATATTTTAATATAATTTTGTTGTACTTTTTAATTTTTTTTATTTATTATTTTTTAATTATGTATATGTTATTTTAGGTATTTAGGATGCATTGAATTGTCAGATCTTTCAGTTAATGATAAGGTCCAACATGCTTTCTTTCTCGGGCTTGCCGCTTTGTTGGGGGAAGGTGTCTACAATCTTGGAGAGCTTGTAAGTTTATTAAGAGGATACACAATCTTGAGAGTATCCTTATAATTTTAAATGCATGGTTGATATTGTTATGTGAGTGATGTTAGTGATGTGTTGAATTTAAAGTTTTAAAATAAATTTTGAATTAATGTTAATAAAATAGTATATTTCATATCAAATTGTAAAAAAAAAAAATCCAAATTTGATTTCTTTATCTTGAATTTAAGATGCACTAATAAAATTTGGTTGTAAATTTGTTGACTGTTAAGTTTTCTGAAGAGAGGATTATCACGCTTTCATTCTTGGTAGTTGAAGAATTAAAAACTAATTTGTAACCGTTTTCATTTCAGCCAACGTTTCAGTCTTCATCGAGGCTTAATAAACAAAAAAGAAACATACAAAATAATATATTATCAACAACTCTCCACCAAATTATTTAAAACATGATTTAATAATAATAAAAAAATGGGTGTAATCGACTGTATATAATGGATACTGAACATATTGGGAGATCTGATAAAGGCCTGAAACTCAGACCAAAAAATTAGCTAAAATAAAAACTTTTATGGTTACAAATTAGTTTTTAATTCTTCAACTACCAAGATCAAATTCCTGATAATCCTCTCTTCATAAATAATTACATTATTTGTGTCAACATGGCTGTCAACTTTAAACAAAGGCTCTTTACAAACTGTAAGGTCTTATTACTTCGCCTTGGAGACTACTGCTTAGAATATTTTGTTACATTAATTTCAAGAAATAGAAATGATGTTTCTTATACATTTCTTATAGAAATGTTTCCACATTTAACCTCCAGTCACTCTCCTAAGGATACATGCACCATCATTCGCAAGTTGGATTCTGTCTACTGCTGGAGTAACAATATTTTTTCTAATTTATTTTTTCTTTTTTTTATTTATTTAAAATAAGTTTTATTATTTTTAAGGCAATCTACAAAGGTAAAAAAGGCAATCAAAGTTATAATTAATGTAAAAAAAAATGTTTTTATTGCTTTTATGTTCATATTTACAATTAGCTTAAACCTAAAGAAATATTTAATTAAAAATTATACTCTTATCTTTATAATCATATTTACAATAAACTTAAAGTTTAAAAAATATTTATTTAAAGAAAAGTTTTTTTTTTTATAGTAGTATGAT
>KZ806867.1:151774-176358 GCA_000696205.2 Oncopeltus fasciatus
TTTTTTTTTTTGCTGGGTTAGCCTCCCTTGCAACCACTAAGGGTCATTGGATACTATTATACAACTTAAAATTTCACTGTGTTGTCATATATCAGGTAATTTTTGTCTTCAGTAATGATTTTTTTTTTTTATTTGCTTCAGATGACCTTCAAAAGGGCATCAAACAAGAGAGATTTAACATTTGCTGAAATCTCTCAGGCTACCCGCTTGCCAATAGATGAAGTTGAACTACTCGTAATGAAGGCACTTGCTCAAGGCCTTGTTAAAGGGGCTATTGATCAAGTAGGCCAGACTGTGCATATGACTTGGCTTAAACCAAGGGTGCTAAATAAACAACAGGTAAGTTATAGAAACCTAACTCTAAATAATGTGGGCCTAATGCAAAATCTTTACTTAAACTGTTGTGCTTCTAGTTGAACTATTCAACTTACCATTTAATTTCTAATTAAATTTATTAATATGCTAAAAGTGGTTTTCCTTGCCATTTTCAGCTTAAACATTAATATAGCATTATTAGAATAATTGTGTAGATAATATTCAAGCATTGAACAATATTTTTTAAAATATTTCTATTACATTATGTGTGTGTATGTATGTATATATGTGTATATATATATATATGTGTGTGTATACATATACACATAAATACATATACATTATCTTTTGGTGAGTTCTGAAGGAATCTAGCTATTGAGGTTGTTGTCATGACAGATTATTTGAAAAAGTTTTTTTTTTAAATTTGAGGTAGTTAGTTTACCTTTGAGCTTACTGAGGAGTGGTTAGTTTCGAATTCGGTCTTAGAAGCTGAAGAAATACTGATTTGTAAACAAAAAAAAGTTTTTTTAATTTTTGCCAAGTTTTAATTGTTAGTTATTATTAAATAGTTTTCATATTTTCTTTGATCCTCCTACTAAGCACCAAAATTAAAGTCCCTGAAATTAGTATGCAGTATATAAAATTTTAAGAGGTGTCAGGCAAGGATGCATACTCTCTGCACTGTTGTTCAATTTGTATTCGGATATCTTGAAGTAAGCTCTTCATAACCTGGATTATGGCGTGAAAATTAATGGCAATTATGTAAATACAACAAAGTATGCAGATGATGCTGTTGTTCTGTGTGACGACTTGGTTGGTCTGCAAAAAATCTTAAATGCCATAGATATTGTTGGACAACAGTTGGCCTTGAATATCATCTGTTCTAAAGCAAAATCTATTGTATTTAATCATTCACTATTCTATGGTACGGAATTAGAGGTAAATGTTCAGTAGATTCAGATAGTTTCCTTACTGGTTTTTATATCACTGATCTACTAGACCCATACAAGGAAATTTAATGTAGGATCGAGATAGCCATTTCAGCATTTTAAAAAATGAGAACACTCTTTTGTAATGACAGCAACAAGCAACTTCGAAAAAATATGGTCTGATGTTATATATGGTTGCTTCTCTAGTATGGTATTGAGGCATGGACTCTGAAAATGTCTACCATTAATCGCATTGAATCATTCAAGATGTTACCTAACAAATGAATGCTCTAAATATCTTGTATGGCTATACAGATGAAAGATACTGTTCTTAGCAGAGCAAATACAGTAAGGGAGTTGCTCGACAAAATAAAACTTAGAAAAATAGCATATTTGGGTCACATATTGCGAGGAGGGCTGTATTGTATCCTCCAGTGGTTTATGATGAGTAAGATTGAGGGTCACAGAAGAATTGGAAGAAATCAGGCTTTTTGACTAAAAAAACATTAGAGAATGGACAGAAGATAGAACAACTGTTCAGATTGGCTCAAGATAAAGTTTTGCCAAGTTAGTCGCCAATGTCAAGGAAACTTGATACAGCAAAAAAAACAACCAAAAAGCTATCAATCATTTTTATGTATAATATATATATATATATATATATATATATATATATATATATTATATATATATATATATATATAAAGAAAAATAAATTTTATTTTGGGACAAAAGTCCCCTTGCATTACAAAGAGGTCACAGGTGAAAGAATAGCTGATTCTGACCTAGTGGCAACAATAAAAATAAAAAGTACAAATAAACAATAAGCTAATTATATAAAATATTTTGAACAGAACTATGACAATATTTACAAGTATGGAAATAGAATAAATAAGTAATAAAAATAAAAAAATGAGAAATACAATTAAAAAAAATAGATTCACAAAAAGAAAATAAGTGCTACACAAGAAAAAGCAATGAAACTCAAAACTAATAAAATAACAATTAATCAATAAGGATTGCTACCAGAACTGAAGTAAAACTTTAACAGAGAACAATTCATGTAAAACTTTCCGAAGAATATAAACTTTAAAATTAAACAAAAAAAAAAAATGGAAAAATAAATAACACTAATAACTGATAATAATAATAACTGATGTAAAACAAAACTTACTTAGGAGAAAAAATGAATTAATAAAAAACAGCATTACTGAAAAATTAAATAAAATAAACAAACAAAATGTTACAAAGTTATAGATAAAAGAGAGATAGGAAATTCACTCAGTCTGGTCCACTACCATAAATACCTTCAGGTCGCCAAACAGCCCATGGTCTTCCAGAATGTTGATACCATCACAGACTGGCCGTCATCCTGTCGACATTTGACCTGGCCACCACCAGAGAACCACATATTTTAGCTTGCCTTCCTTCTTCTGACGTGCCAAGTATTTGAGGTGCTTGTTCGTGGGGCTCATACTCTTGCTGAGGTAAATGGGATGGGCATCATTCTTCTCCAAGCCAATATGCCTGGTTGTCAGGCCCCTCTTCCCTCTTCTATATCTGACAACCTCGTCCCTCATATATTGCCGAACCAATTTTGCTATGATAACCGGAGGTCCAGGATCATCATTTCGCTGGCGATGCCGTTCTACTATATCAATATCTTCTGAAGCTATCTTTAGACACAGACTGGCACCTATACTTGTCATTAGACCAGCGGGAGTTTCACCTGGTCGCATCGGTGCCCCTTGAACTTCAATAGATCTGGAGAGTAATTCCTGTTAAGCGCGATTCAGACTCACCTCCAGTTCAGTCACCCTTGACTTCAATATTTTGTTTTCAAGCGATAGTTGCTCAAAAATTTTGTCTGGGCTTCTAATCTGTTCCCTATACTTTTGAGAAGCTTGGCATTTTCCAAAGCGTTGTTTTTATTAAGATTAAATTAAACTCTCTAGCAACGCCGCTTTTTATCTTGCCTATCTCTGTTGAGAGTGCCCTTGTCACCTCCTGAATTTAAGTAAATAGATTACCTTCCTCTGTAGATTTAGCTGGTGAGGTCTTCTTAGTTTTCTTACATTTATCACATGTCCAGTCTTTTCTTTGTGACCTCTGAGACTTAATATCTGAGTCATCAATACCACAATACTTTCCGTCGTAAATTAATTTACAGGGGATACAGGCTAGAGAGCTCTTGTCAACCCTATTAATAGCGTGTTTACACACCGGACACTGCACCATTGTTTATTTATTTTAAAAAGCTAAGATAAACAGCTGGCGAGATAAGATGTGGGCTTGGCGTGTCTACTAGGCAGAGAGGAGAGCTATGGAGAAGGGATAATGCTCAGTTGATTACTTACTGACAAAATGAAACTTCTGATAAGCCCGCCCGTTCTGCTACTCACAGCCAACTATCAGTGTAGATTGAAGAGCCGTAAGACGTCTTACATAGAATTGAAAAACTTGTGAAGATCACTAGAAACTTACTTCAACTCTATTAGAAAAATCAAGTGGAAAATATCTTCTTAAATCTTTAAGATAATGATTTAGTACAGAGCTGAAGTGCACTCGTTGCCACCTCAATCCAGAATCCTAAAGGTAAATGGAGATATATATATATGTATGTATGTATGTGTGTGTATGTGTGTGTGTGTGTGATATGTGGGTGTGTCAACTAGAGTTTTTGTCAATGAGAGGCAGCAGTTTTAATTTTTTTTTTTTTTTGTAAATTAAATTTGTCATGAAGCTGTTAAATACAATACATAATGCTAAGTCCCATCAAGTGTGAATCTAAATATTACTCAAGCTATACGAGAAAAAAAGTATTTGATACAGCCTGTTATTATTTAGATTAGAGTAGTGAAATTCAACCAGGTTTGTTAATTAAAAATTAATTTTAGGATTTACACAGAAAAATTTAATAATAGGAGTGGGCGTTTACCTGAAATGTAAATTTAAAATCTAGAAGCCACAAGTAGTTATTTTTCTTAATGAAATTGAGTGTATTGTTTCTAATTATAAATTGAAAACAAATTCCATTATAAAGTGGAAACCACACAAGTTTGTTTATTTATAAAAGACATATTCTATTAATGTAGGGGGTTACATAAGATAAAAAATTCAAGTACAAAAATGACTTCATTATTATTATTAACTACATTACTGATGAATTTACTTGGTTTACGCAACTCTTATGTGATGAATTTTTTATTTTGAATTAAATTTAGGGTTTATGACTACGAGTAATGCAAGAAAGAGGTATGTTTCCATAAATTGGTGTCATGTGTATACATTTATTGAATTGTAACAAATCTAAATTAATCTATTTCTTGAGTCCTTTGTGGACCTCATATATAGCTTTTATATTATATCTAAATATACTAATAATAAAGAACTACTTAAGAAAAATCAATTAAATATTTTATTTTGGTTGTGGTTTTTTTTATCCCACGTAAATTATAAATAATTCATGAGAGGGAACAGAAAAAAAAATCTATCCGTCCTCGCCAGGAATCGAACCTGGATCTCTTGCTATCCGGGCCTAGTATGCTGACCTTTACACCACAAGGAGAGACAAAAAATCTCGTTGAGAGCCGACAAAATGCATGACAATGTCAGCTACTTCGAGTTTAAGACGAATTTCTCGTCTTTCTCGTAAGTTAGGCTCTCGCTAGTGAAGAGGGAATTGAGTGAGATATCTGACTGTCCTTGTGGTGCAACGGTCAGCATACCAGGCCCGGATAGCAGGAGATCCAGGTTCGATTCCTGGCGAGGACGGATAGATTTTTTTATTCTGTTCCCTCTCATGAATTATTTAAAAATCAATTAAGCTGTAAATTTTTATATGGGTATGATAGTATGTTTAAAAAAAAAGAAGCTTATTAGAGAGAGCTATCTTTTTAATTTATGTATTATTTTTTATGAATTAATTTTATAATAGTGAAAATTAAGACTGATTGAAGCTTAATATATACTGTTAAAATATGTCTGGTTAAACAAAAAAACACAAAAATTAAAACAATTGACAACTTTCATCTTTAATGACGATTAGTTATGGTTTTGTTAAATAGTAAGTAGTATATTTTTAATTTACGATATCTTAGCTAGGTATTCCTTGGGTATATCTTAAATAGATAACTATTCTAATAAATATAAAATAAAAAATCAATAATGGACATATAAGCCTGAAACAAAATTACGTAATTTTCATAAGTTCCTGTTTTGAAGTCTGAAGGGTTCTCTTAAATCTTGTTTTTTTTTTTTAAATTAATAGCCCTCTCACCTTATCAATAATATCATAAGAAGTGGTAATCCAATACCAGATTAAAAATCAATCTTTTGTGATCATTTGTTTTAATACAACACAGCTCATTACATAGCATTTAAATTGTTATTCTGATTTTGTTTTCTTTAATATATAAACCAGTGAAATAGGATGAATAGAACGGGGTATTAGTGAAATCCAAATTAAATTTAACATTTTATTCATCTCAGTTATGTCTTAAACTTTATGAATCTTGAATTTTATTTGTTTTGATGTTCAGAAAAATTAGAACTTTAAATAGTGTCATTTAATTAATATTCAAATTTTAAATATGAAATTCAGTAACAAGGATACTAAGGAGCATATTAATTTATAAATAGTCTGCAATTGTTTATACATGATCAATTCTCAGTTGTGAATTCTATTGTATTGATTTTTCATTTTAAAAATATTCATTTCAATTAAACATTTGTCAACATAAAAACTTAATGTGTATGTAATATACCTGAGAAAACATTAACATTATCAATTCAGTTACATAAATGCTTTAAATTTAAAATATATATTTTAAGGTGTATTTAATCATTGACAGCGAAATCTGAAGCATTACTTATTTTTCTTTTTCAGATTTCATCGATGGTTGACAGATTAAATGTTTGGTGCAAAGAAGTTCATGAAATGGAGAACATACTAGAGGATAAAGGGCAAGATTTCTTAACATTATAAGTAAACCCTGTTTTATTGTTTTTGAAATCACCCTCCTCCTGTTACTTATTTCTTTTTACTTTTATTTTATATTTACTCCAAAACTGTAAAATATTTTATTCAATATCATTATGAAATATAACAAAAAAAAAAGCTTGTGTCATTCTCTAGAAATTTCTTTGGCCTTGCTGTAAAATAGTAAAACATTTATTATCATTTAATATGGCCACTTATATTTTTAATTAAATGTTTGATATTTCTACAAATTTTTAATTTCTCTTATCCTTTCCCTTCTATGTAAAATTGATTGTTAATTATTATTGTTGGGGATTTAATAATTTTTAAAAATTTAGAATTCTGTTAATGAAATCTCTTTCAATATATTTTAAAATCCTTTAGAAATACTATAATTTAAATATAATTGTCTTAAAATTTATGGAAACTGATTTACCAACTGAAAGAAGTAAACCAGTTTAAGATCTGGGACTTACCTGCTTGGATTACATCATTGAAGAAGCAGGAGCTGATAGAAGAAAAGTTCATAAATTGAGTGAAAACCTAAATTGTGCTAATTAGGAAAGGACTGTGATAATCCGAGTCAGACTTGATTGATTGAGGCTTAGTAGATTTAATCCCAAAACAAAAATATAATAAGTTTAGTAGGAAAGCCCAGGGAAAGTAAGCATAAAAGTCATAATCAAATGTTATGTCTTGAATAATATTTTTACTTAACATAATTTTATTAAGTTAATATAAATGTTTTACTTAGATTATATCTTCTAATTTTTTTTTTTTTTTTTTTTTTTTGCATTAAGCGGTATAAACCAAGCAGATTTCCCATGTTACATTTAAGATGGACATAAATAAAAGTGACCATAAGCTTTTTTTTTTTCTAAGACTGAAAGGAAAATGAAGGGAACATTTGATGTCATTATAGCTGACTTTAGGCTACAGGTGGGGAACAGGGAAAAGGGAACAGGTGGGGATAGGTGCTCAGTCCTAGTTCATTCTTATTACCCACCTTTTATATAAAGGTTACAGAACATGAATGTTAGAAAACAAAATTTTACACCTTCATTATGTTCAAGTTTTATAAATTTATTAATATTTTAATAACTTAAACATAATGAAGATATTCATGATTATTCAATTTGGTCTGCTAGGGTTCTCTGAATTTGTTCTACTAGGGTTAATTTATATATTAAAATAAAAGAAATTTGTTTAAGGTTAAATGTTAAAAAAATACCCATTTACAAGTTTGAATAACAAGAGTTATAGTTATTTTCAATTTACAGTTTATACCAAATGTAACCACAGCACAAATACTTACTTTATTTGTTGAATCATGACATCAAAATATAACAGGAAATCCAGATCTGAGGACAGCAAGTGACTAAATTATAGATTTAGAAAAGAGTGAGAATAGAAAATAATATTCTAATACAGGATGAAGGCCAAAGAAGACAATGATTTTATTTATTTAATACTTTTCAAAAGAAAATTTTAGGAGAATTTTTTTAAATTTTTTATAACCTTTATTTACATATTACATTCTGTTAAAAATAAATAAATACATTTTGTAATTTGATTACAATGAATAATAATAAAAAAAAAAAAAAAAAGCGGAAAGAAATTAGATCCTGAACAAAAGGAATATTAAAATCGTGGTGAAGAGAGGAATTGGATACGTAATAGGGAGCATTTGTGATTATATCCAGATTGGTCGTAATAAGGTTTTGTTGAGCATCAGTTTGTTTTCAATCGTAAGATTGGAGTTCTTATTCATGAGTCTGTGTAGAAGTCCATATCGTAGATTGAGTTCTTGTCTTTTAATTTTAGTGTGTTCACTCCATGTAAGTCGTGAGTCAAGATGGAACCCAAGGTAATGAATGGAATTTGAATGTGGTAAAGGAATATTGTAAAATTTCACAATTTCAGGGAAGTCCGCGGTTGGAAATTAACTTGAACGCATTTTGCTTCATTGATTTTTATTCTCCATTTGCCACACCATTGTTAGATTTTTGTGAGGTGATCTGGAAGGTTTTTAGAAGCAGTTTTAGAATCGGGATGGGAGGATAGGATAGCTTTGCCGTCCGCAAATAGAGCTAAGAGGGTACTTGGATGGGTAGGGATGTCAGCAGTGTACAGGATGAATAGGATAGGTCCAAGCGCACTACCTTGAGGAACTCCCACTTCCACTTGGTAGAAATCAGAGTAATCTAATCCTTGCTGAACCTTAAATAAATGGTTGGATGAGTAAGGCTTAAGGATAAGAAAAGTGTTATTAGAAAGTATGGATTTTAGTTTAAACAGGAGACCACTGTGCTAGACTCTATCAAATGCTTGAAAAACATCCGAAAAAGCTCCTGCTTTGCGCTCAAGGGACGTGGAAGTGTAGTCTACGACACGAAACACCTTCTGGACAATAGAATGCTTACGTCGGAAGCCAAACTGATGATTTGGGAGGATATTGTAGGGTTCAATGGAAGGCATCATTCGTTTTAACATTTAACAGAGTGAAGAAAGGAGACTTATAGGAATGATGAAGGATTATGTGGTGATTTTCCAGGCTTGGGAAATAATATTATGTTAGAATATTTCCAGAGGAGTGGGAAGTGGGTAGTTCTGAATATGCAATTATAAATGTAGGTCAAGAATACAATTGCCTTTTTGGGAAGATTTCGGAGAATTTGGCCGGTGATTAAAACATACAAAACAGAGTGATTTGCCCTTAGGCAGATGAGAGATTATGTACTTGACCTCGGAAGGTGTTACTGCCTTGAGTGATAAAGACATAGGTAATGGCATGTCCAGAGACCCCTCAGTCTCCATGGTATTGGGCAGGTCTAAATGAGGAGTAAATGTTTGCTTGAGGTACTGGGCAAACATTTCGGCCTTGTCATTGTCAGATGAAGCCCAGGAACCATCTCCTCGGCGCAAGCGGGTAGAAGCTTCATGGCTCTTAAGGATTCTGCGGGTAGCAATCCAAAGTAATTTGTCTCCTGCTGAGAGGGAAGACAGGTGAGCATTAAAAGCCTCATTTCGTAAAGCACCTAATTTTTGCTTTATGAGCCTGAAAAGACGATTAAAGACTTTGTGATCTGCGGGGTGCCTATATTTTTGGAACAATGCCCTTGAGCTGCATTTCGCTATTATGAGCTTTTTAAGCGAATCTGGGAGTGGCTTTTGGGACTCAGAAGAGTATTTGGTAAATTTTGGTTTGAGATTGGCCACACATATGCATTATTGAAACTTTATGGTAAAAAACTTTATGGTAAAGGAGTGTACAGCATCATCTAAATCGTCAGAGGTTTTCAGAGATATTCCGAGGTCAGGAGACTCTTCTATGAGAGTTCTAAACAAGGTCCAGTCGACTGGGCGATTAATGAGGGAGGGAGGTATGTTTTGGAATAGGATGGATAAGACAGACAAGTCTGAGCCCTGCCTGCCCGTTTGTGGCTGGCTATTGAATGTCATTACTCACTGAATTGTGGGTGATGTCGGCGACGTAACTTCTCTAAACTTCACACACTTGTTGAGCGCACCTAGATCTCATTGTCTATTAATTTTCATAGCATAACACTGCCTACAACCTATAAATAGTATTTGATAACAGGGAGCTACAAAAACGTGGTGTTCACTGGCGGGGATTCACCGGTACTATCAGGAGAATTTCAACAAGGAAAAGTCTCAAAGTATTTTTCTTTTTTAAGCCAGATGTTGTCCTACTTTTAAATATTTAAAAACATGCTACCTAGCATGTAGCAACCTACCAAATACTAAGCAAGTTATTTATAATTGTATTCAAAGAGAATAACTGTAAGAATAAGCAATGAATAAAAAATATTTAACAACTGTTAGAAATAAACTTCAAGTTTTTTAATACAATGAAAAAAATTGTTTCCATTTGGGATTGAAAATTATCATTGGTCACTTATCCAAATATTTGGAAGTAGGAATACTTTTGAAGTTATTTTTGAAAATTCTATTTTCTACAATCTCTTCTACTGTTAGTTGTCATATTGTTAACAGAAAACTGATGCCATGGGAATAGCCAAAGACCACAAAAGTTACCTAAGAATAGAAGGTTACCTCTAGATAGCCCCTCCATCGGGATCTTAAGCGGCTGCAAGGGAAAGAGAGAGAAAAAATCATATATTATTAGTAAATGCATTCTACAAAATCCAAGTATATATGATTCTGTCAGATTATAAATTAAACTTATAAAAAGATAAATCAGCAATCAGAAATTCATTAAAGCAAAGACAAAACCTTCATCTAACTGTGGTTTTCACTTTCTCCAGCTATTACTAATTTTTAGTGGTGAAACTAAGGAAAGTGTTGAGTCCTGAAAGTAAGGCAACCTGGATTTATTAAAAATGTTTACAATACACTAAAATTTTATTAGATTTATTTATATCGAAATAATATTCCTACCATAATTTCTCCTATAAAACACAGAAATGATAACCCTAAACCTACACCAAGGAAGAAAAATGGGCTGGATATGCCCCTGAGTGAAATAGGTTCTATCTTATTTAAATTTGCTTGGTATGTCCAGGCAGTTTTGGTGTAGTCATAAACTATTTTGTTTCCAATGCCGCTCTCTAAGGTCCGCTGCACTAATGTTGAAATTCTTCCAAGTATAAAGTGATTTCTTCTCATTATCATTCCCATGGGTATAGTCCAGAGTACAAGAGGAGACAAATAAATTTTCAGTTTCCTCTGTTTAATATGATATTCCATGAACTTATCATAATCCATTATTGTAACATTCCTGTAAGCTTCCATTCGTGTAAATATTTCATCATGGTCTTTTATTTCTATTACACGAGAACAAATCCTTTTTATTACAGGCTCATCAACATATTGTGGAATGAGTGAAGTGAAATACAAAGACATGGCAGTTGTAAGCTGCGAGTCATCGAGCTGTTGAAATGTTGAAATTTTTGATTCATATAAGCCACTTGTCATTAGGCCTGTAAGGTTAGCTGTGTAAGCTAAATTCATGTGCATATAATAATAGAGGCAGAGAAAGAATAAATACCTTAGTGTTGTTGTCTTGGGGACATATCCTAAGCTGTTTCCTACAGCTAATGCCCATATGGTGAGCATGCACTTGGCTAGGCTTTTAAAAGGTTTTATATCATTGCACACTATTGCAAAGCTAAAAATGACCAAGCAAGTCATTACCATCACTGTAAAAAAACCTGTCCACAAAACAGCAGAAAATACTAGAAAAATCACTTTCCATGTTGGAATAGGTAATGGATTTTGAAAGGACCATAATAAGTTAGTTGCAACATGAGTAGTTGGAATTATCAGTGATGGAAGATGAAATATGTTATTGAATATTCCAGAAACAGCTAACCATGAATTTCCTTTTTTAATGTCAATTAGTGAGCCTGTAAATGTTCCATTTCCATGGTCCTTTTGTAAAGCATCTTGGCCTGTATACCAAATATATTTAGGTTTTAAATTCATATGGTTTCCTAATAAATTTATGATTTCAAAATCAATACCTTCTGATGGTCCCTCATCAGATATCATCATATATGGAGGGAAATTCATTGTTGAAACTGAAAGTATGCAGTTATTAAAAGTTAAAGGTACCTTTTCTGGAAATAAATTAGAGTTATAAACAAAACTTCCATTAATCCAGTGATCTAAAACATGAACATTATTGTTATACTCAGGGCAATCATCTCTGTTTTTTCCAAATGGGAAGTATGAATATATTTGTATTGCATTATAGTTTTTTGCGACAAAAATTGTATTGATGTCCCCCATTTTATACATTTTATGGAGTAAAGCATATATTTCTGTGTTAAGAAGTTCCAAATCAGAACATAAAATGAATCAGCTATCTTTGTTAGGTCCTGGCTCATACTGCAATCTGAATGGGTTATATAAAATATCTTCTAGCTGCATGAGCAAAGATTGGCTGTTTTCTTGAGCACTCAGAATAATTATGTAAAAACAGTTGAGGTAGCATAAGGTCCCTTCCACGGTTTTGTGAGTGAAAATATTTTTTCTTGGGTTTAAGATGGGCAAGTTAATAGTCCATTGTAGATGTAAAAATTGATGATTAAAAGCTTGAGCTTGAGCTGGAATTTTAGTTTCATTAGGCTGAGAAACATTTAAGTGATACAAAAATGCCATACATGGGCCATTGTAATATTTAGTTGCAATTTTTTCTACCACCATAGAAATTTCTCTGCTGAGGTGCATATTTGCATCATTTGACAAATAAAAACCCAACACCTCACTCAATATAAAAAGAAAAAACCAATAGAGGTTAGTACTAATATTCATAACTAAAAGGGCAAGACAGTTGATTGTCTCTGTTTCACCACTGTAAGATCTCATTGATTTAAAAGGACACTTCATTCATTATTGATAGTACAATTATCTCAATTAATATGATTGAAAACTAATAGCTCAGAATTATAGATTATGCTACCTATTTTAGCTTTTTTTAAAAGAGTCTCTTTCATTATTAATTCATTTCACAACACCCTATTTACTCTAATAGTGAAAAAAAAAAAAAAAAAAAACCTATTTTAGCTTTTTTTAAAAGAGTCTCTTTCATTATTAATTCATTTCACAACACCCTATTTACTCTAATAGTGAAAAAAAAAAAAAAAAAAACCAAGGATTAATAAAGGACTAAAGCCTCTTATGAAAAAATGTTCCTCTCTATCCTATTGAAGAGTCTTATACCTCCACAGCTTCGTCCATACTATTATCAGTGTTTTGAAATCAAAGGATAAAATCGTCAATGTTTTACCAGATGAAAGAATGTAGTCTTTTATAACCAATACTTAGCATATATTGAACAAATAATGCTGGTTTAAATATTCAATCTAATTATTTTTTATCTTAAAAGTTCTATCTGTTGTCACCTTAAATATTTGATATGGTAAATAATAGATAAATATGGTATATGCTGGGGTTTGGTAATTATAAGAGGGATAAAATGAGAAAAATACAGTTTATTGGTTAGGAGTTGGCAATCCAAAGTAATCGGAGTCCATAAAATTATTGACAAAGAGTAGTAGAAAACATATAGAAAAATATTTCTTGTAACTTCAGAATCGAATCTCATATCAAAATTTAAAAATTACACAGAAACTTCTCAGTATGATAGTAGATGGAATTAATCTACCTAAAGCATATTTAGCAATCACAACAACCAATTCACTATTGACTTCATCTAGTATTATGAGCTCCATCTTCCTATCTCAGTTTTGGTTGCCCCTTTGGCATACACAATGAAGCATCATATGCCATGATTCAGAAAATCACTTTACTTGGCACTTGGCTGTCCCTCCTCTAAGTCACATGACTCTCCTCATTGATTTCTGAAAGATATTTGATTTGCTTTTCGATAATTAAGGAAATCAGAGTCACTGGTAGCTTATATTTTTTTAATGTCCCAACATATTTATTTTGATTAGCAAAGAATTAGGATTAAACTGAAAGATAGAAGTTATGGAAGTTATTGAGGATGACATATATTATATCAGTCAGGTGTTTCATAATTATATATTAATTAGTGATAACTGTATTATTATTATTACTGGAATATTATATTTTTCAAAAAGTATATTTTTATCATGTGTATTTTAAATTTTTTGCTATATCTATAAAAAGAAATTAGTAATTAATCTTATTGATTTTTTTCAATTAAACAAGAACAGAAAATCATCTCAATGCAATTAAAGAAAAAAAAAATATCAGACCTTTGCAGTGTCTATAAATCTGAAAATTGACTGTATAAGAAAATATAACACTGAAGTTCCACCAACTTCACATAGTAACAAATACAAAACCTACCTTCAAAAAAAGAAAGGAAAGTATAAAACTTTTCATATGAAATGTTTACTCTAGAAATTAATTTATTTTTAGATAAGTTCAACAATAAAAGTTGTTTTCAAAACCTGGCCTGAGTTAATAAAATATTACTTCTTACTTAAAATTATTTATTTATAATTTAAAAAATATTTCTCTCACATTTACTTTTTAAAGTGATTCTAATCAGCAAGTGAGCAATTAAACCATTGAAAGTCAGTGTGAAACATGAAGGTTTTCCTATTTGCAAAAGACATTTTATCTCATAGTCCATACTAGATCAAAATTTAAAGAGGGCTTTATTTGTTGTTGATTACAGATGTTCAATTTTTTTTCTTTTTAATATAAGTTTAAAGTTTCTGGGCTTCAGTCTTTCAAGATAACAAGAAAAATGCTTTGATGACCAGTTGTGAAATCAAACTATAAACTTTAAGAAAAAAAATATATTAAGGTAAAAAGCAGAAATTATTAAATCAAATATTATTAAAGAATTGTCTTAGATATTTAAAATATAAAAATTATCCCAATAAAAAAAAATACAAGAAGATTTAAGATTTTTTAGACTCTTTTTCTTTCCTTTTCTTGTCTTCATACTCCTTTTCAAGCTCAGACCAGGGATTTTCCATTGCTGTTGGATCATAATATGCTGAAATAGGTAGCTCTGCAGAGCTTCTACTCATTCTATTGAAATGATCCCTCTGTGAAATAATAATTTTTGATTAAACAAATAATAAAATATAATATTATTTAATACAAACAGTATAGTTAATAGGTTTTAAGCATATACACACACACATAATATAGTAGCTACATTAATTAATCAGCAAATACCTTTATTCCAACAAATAACTAATTTGGGTAGATATATGGCTCTTGCAGAAACAATAACTCACACTTCACTTAGTACCTAATGAAAGTATAATACCTGAAAATTTTTAGGTGGGAAAAATTATGATAATACAATGGAAATAGTTATTTGTTGGAATATGGATATGTTTACACCAACAAACATGAATGTTTTTATTGTAGTTTAATATAAAGCCTAGCCTCTCCTAATTGGCAATTAAGTAAAAAAAATAAAGTGGTGTATATTCAACCTAATATTTGTATTATAATATCTCTGAAATAAAATACAATATTCGAAGTATAGTCCATTATTATCTGAGACCGCCATTAGCCATCTGTTAGCTAACTGCTAGTTCTCATTCTGATACCACTTTTTGGGTATAGTGTCAAAGAAGAGTTAGTTCATGAGGGACCAGTCTACTGCTATTTTTCATCTACCCCATGGAGAGTAGATGGTGACTAACAGTGCTTTTAACACACCCACTCTCTGGCAAGTTTTACTAGTGTATGAATTTGACTCAACAGCTCCTGAAGAACCTCATCAATATCCATTAGTTATCGCCCAAAGCTCTTTTTCCTTTCCAAAATTGTAACTCCACTATCAAATTTATCAAACCAATGCCGCACTGCAGAGATGCACTGGTCAAGGACATTTTTCCTTTACATTTAATAATTTTACAAGTTGCTTCAGTGGCTGTAAAAAAAATTTTCTGGTAATGTTTTAAAATTATGAAAATTTTGTATAACATAGTCATGTTTCTTCTTTGAAACAAATAACTAAACAGAGGTTTTTTTAAAATAAGCTTAGAGAATCCTCTATATAAATATTGGTAAATATTAAATAGGATTAAAACATTTACAGTCCTTTGAAATTTTGAATTTGATAAAGCTTTTACGTATATAGATACATACACACACACACACACACACATATAAACCACTTTATTTAAGCAAGGAATTAGCTTTATCCATTTCTTTTTATAACAGATTAAAATATACTATTGAAAGACAACAAATTATGGTACCAGGTTAGCCAAGGGGATCTGTTTCGCCCCTTCAACTGTCTTATGGAGTCAAGCTATTTTCCAGATATAAAAGCTTGTCCAGAGCCATTTGTGTTTATAATGGTTACCTGTCTGGTAGCCCTAAATGATGATCCCTATAGGGAATTAAGTATGATAAAAAAAAGAGAAATCTTCAACTATAATATTACCAGAGGAGAAAATTAGAAAAAAAACAAAGGAATAGATAATGTAATAATCATTGATAGTATAGCAATATATTGCTAATATTGGGCTAAGGTTAATTTGTTATAATTTATTTCATACAAAAAATAATTAAAAAAATATACAATATGAAAGATTGTAAACGCAGCCTGAAAATAAGCAATGTATTGCTTAAAAAAGTGCTAGAAAGAATATAATTTTTGATAACATAATAATATAAGACAATAAATAATAGAAAGACAAAGCTCACATTATTTTAATAATAGGTACACCAAGTCCATTCATAATCTACTTAACTTTAAATGTAAAATTATCAAAATCAATGGGACACCAACAATTCAATCTAAAAGAAAGGTGTGAGCAAGTAAAAAATAACTTTTGCTGCTACAAAATTAATGTTCGATATAATAGTACAGGGATGACCATGACCCCTCCTCTTTCCACTCTGTTTGAGCTGAGCTAGAACATTTTACAAGCTCCCAGCTTCAGCTTACTGGATAAAAAGCTGCCACTTAATACTCAGAGCCCTTTCTGCAGATCAACCCAAAGGTGATGAATAGTACTTACAGTGTTTCCATTGCGCTGTCTATAAGGTGTTCCATTTGTTCTGGAATTACTTCGACCATTAGAATCATTGAAGTATCTCATTTGGCCTCGATAGTGATTCTGAGGACTACTATAACTGAAGGGTGAGAAACCAGGACTACATTTCTGAGGGCTAGGGAAGGGCGATTTAAATTCACTCTGGTTCCTTACTTGCTGGTTATTTTTCCAACTATGAGCAGGCGAATTGTAACTCATTATTTTATTTAATCACAACAATAAAAAAGGGGAAAAGGTTATATACAAGTTGTTAGAAGGTTAGGATCCACTGCGATATACATAACCAATCCAATCCTTCCCCTTGATTGCTACTTTTGTGACGTCAGATAAAGTAACCGCTCCACACTTGTAACCATCATCCAATATCCTTCATCTACAAACAAGGCCCATCGCCGCTGAACTTTGACTTTGATGTTTAATCACTATTAAGTTTTTAAGTTATTAAGCCCTCCTTAAGTTGTATTCTATGAAACAAATATATAGTTTGCTACATCAAAAAAACTAATTTTAATCAAATGATGCTCCTCTTAAAGCTCTATTATATTCCTATTATTTCGATTTTACAAATCAGAGTGATCCTTTCTTTGTGTAACTAAAAACTACAGGGCAAATTACATTTAGAAAAATAACTATTTGTTGTTTTTAGACTATTAAATTAAAATTAAGGTTACTCTCAATCCTAAATATTCATTTTTACTACGACGCTCCTAAACTTATTCTTTTATTAATAAACCCCCTCTTTTTTTTCTTTTTTTTTTTTTCCAGGGTGGACAACAAGGGACAAGTTACGCCAGATAGTCTACTCCGAGGGTATGGTCCAGTTCCATATCAACTGACAGTAAGGGAGAAGTGGTATTAGCCAGACTAAGAATAGGACACACAAGGCTTACTCATGGCTATATAAAGGCAAAGGGTAAACCACCCATTTGTGAGGTCTATGGACAACTTCCTACCATCAAACATGTATTTACTGAGAGCTTGAAATATGAAGAAACAAGGAAGAAATATAATTTAAATGAGACTCTTAACGAAATTTTATTGGATGACGATAAAGTCATTGAGTCTGTAATGAACTTTCTGAAAGAGGGCAGGCTATTAAATCTTATCTTGATGCATTTTCAGTGCTACGTTACTTTTTTATTCACTCTTAATGTTTCTCCTTATAACTTTCGTAGTTTCCTAGTACAAAGAAATTATCTACCTCCATATAATAACCATTCGCAATACATTTCACCTCACCAGAACCAATTTTCAAGAAGTACACTTTCTATTAGTCTATTATACTTTTGCTTTCATACAATTCAAAATCATGGAAGGGCACATTAATCTGCAGGAAGTTGGAAGTTTTTGCCAACTCTTGTCTTTGACATAGTTTCATCAGACGGATCGAAGCCGATCTAGATCAAGAAATGAAAAGTATGAAATTTGATCGGTCGTACACACTTAGGAAACAACATGGAGCAGAGGAAATGACAGTCCTCTAATTGAAACCTCAAGGAGCACGGCGAAGAGGCCCACCCTCACCAGTGGAAGAGGTCTTTACTGCTACCAGTTACCAGACAGCTACCAGTTACAGATGGAAGAGATCTGTACTGCAAATGGCAAAAGTAGCAGGGAGAACACAGGGAGTGGGGTGAAGGAACTACCGGGGGATGAAGAAGGTTGGAAACTACTTGTTGAAGCCATTTTCTTACTGGAGCTGAAGGAGATAATTCAAGTCAAATGATTAAATAGAGCATGCTTATTAGCAACATAGCTAATAATCATGCTCTATTTAATCATTTGACTTGAATTATCTCCTTCAGCTCCAGTCAGAGCAAATGGCTTCAACAAGTAGTTTCCAACCTTCTTCATCTTCCGGTATTAGCAACATAGCTAATAAGCATCCTCTATTATTATTCATAAAATTAATATTTAGCAACATGTGTGGTAATTATCATTACCGAATATTGAACCGAAACCTGAAGGGGCCTGAGGTTGGGAGATATTAAAAATTGTTAAAATAAATAAGGGAGTTCGACAGCAGCCATTGTAGAGAGAGGACGTGTTTTGTGAGCTCTCTGCGATTGTTTCTTTAGAAGTGATTAAAAGTGTGATCAGTTGTTACCAAACTAGAAAAACCATTGTACAATGGTATGGCAAATGGACAATAAAAATCAATGAAGAAAAATGCGTTCAAGTTAATTTCCAACTGCGGAAGAAAGACTTCCCTTGTGAAATTTAACAATATTCCTTTACCACATTCAAATTCCGATCGCTACCTTGGGTTCCATCTTGACTCACAACTTACATGGGGAGAACATATTAAAATTAAAAGACTAGAACTCAATCGGCGATATGGACAGACTCATGAATAAGAAGTCCAATCTTACGATAGAGAACTCTAACGAAGATGGCCCCTTGACCTCTTGGGGACATAATCTGTAAATACACGTCGAAGCCTACGTGAACATCGAACAAATTACAAAATGTTTTAATTTAACAGAATGTAATAAATAAATAAAATTTGAATAATAAAATATAAATCAGGAGGTATTTTTTTCTTTTTTGAAATTAAAATAATAGAGAATTTAGCCCATATTATTATGGGAAATATTATAAACCAGTTTGTGAGAAATGTGAGTCTTAACTGTTTGCTTCAGGCTTTGGAAGTTACTATGTTCCAGTATTAAATGGTTAGTGGCAGTAAAATAAGTTATAGCCTTGTTTGAAAGTATGTATGTGTGATAGTAAGTAGAGTGCTTTAACCTAAAATAATTTCCTTAAATGTTTCTCAACGGATAGTCGCAACTTCTGATCCAGGAAGAGAGATCTTAGAAATTGTCATCTTAATTTTTTTTTAGAAATATATTTATGGTTTTATGGTTAACAGAATTATTCTTTTTATTGATTAAATTACCTGCTGAAAATAATTTTGTTCAATTTTTCTACGAATTCATTTCTATAATACTTATCATAAATAAAACATAAGTTTGATAGTAAAATTAAATTTATGATTATATGAAATATTAAATAGGAGGAATTTATCTTAATAATATGTTTTGAATATAAGTGTTTTAATATTTTTTGTAAATCGATTTTTTAACGATAACAATAGCAAAATTTATATAGTAAAATGGCGACAACCGAAATGTTTAGTATGGAACAGTGACAGTTTAGAATTGTTTACTTTCTAATTCTGTGGAGTTAATCTGGTCATGCCTTTCTTGTTCATTTTATATTGAAGTGCATAGTTTCTCTTCCTGTTTGTGCTCTTTAATAAATTTATTATGCCCAAAAGAAACAAAATTTGCCCTGTGTTATGGCAGTGGAAAGAAATTCATGTCAACAACCGAAACAATATGATTATTTGTTAAAGTTTTTACTCGTGGGTGACAGCGACGTAGGAAAGCATGAAATTCTTCAAGGATTAGAGGATGGTTCTTCTGAATCTCCTTTTTGTAGTGGAAGTGGTATGTAATAACATATAAACTAGTATTGATATAATTTGTAGTCATTATTCTGTGTCAAACGGTTTTCTTTAGATTTTTTTAAAAACAATTTTAAATGTACTTCCTTTTTTTAAATTGCATTTTTATTTGTTTATTGTTTTCTTTAAGTGTAAATTTCAATAATACGTTAATTGCTTTTTCAATATAAAAATTTTAATTGCATAACAATAACAAATTTTATTTTAAATATAAACACTCTAATTCTAATTTTATGCTCTTTTATCACTGATATTGAAACACTTATGTAGAGCAAGGCATTAACCACAAATTATTCAATTTAATTTCAATAGCTAAACACTAACTTTATTATTATTTAGCAAACTTATTTAATAATTTAATCACTTTTTTATTAAATAATTATTCACATTTCTTGTGTGAAGTAATGTTGTTGGGGGGGTTTAGGGCAATCATACCATGAGAGGACAGACGCATGCGGAAGAGGTCACTTGAAGTTGGCCACCTGCTCCCAAGTGACACCACTCCACTTGTAAGAGGAAATCNAGCCTAATGCTTAATTTGAAATGAAACTGCAAATGAAATTTACTCTTTATTATTTGAAGTTGTATTCTTTCACTTATACTATTTAATACAATTTTATTGACATTAATCATTTATGACTCCCATATTTTCCAAGTCAGATAATCCAGTATTTTTTCTTAGCTATTCTAAAGGTGAAAGTGTGAAACATTCTTCACCACTTAGGTTGATTTTGTTTATATTATATTTTATATTTTGGCTTCATTTGATGTGAATTAATGTCGTAAGAAAATTGTTTTGTTTTGGTTAATTATTGACTCAGTCAACTAATACATTGAAATTAAATATATTAGTTGATTGAGTTCTTTATAATGATTGTATGTGAAATTACTTATATTTGAAATTCATAAATAAAAATGTTTTTACAATATTTCACAATGTTTTTATTATACTTTCTTGTGAATATTAATTTTTGATATCCATCGATTATTTTTATCTACATCTTATCTTGAAAATAGGTAATTGGTTGGAAATACTAATTTAATTTTCTAACATTCTTAACTCGAAATATGTTATTTATTTATGTTAGTTTAAATGTATAATACTCACCTAACCCCTTCCACCTTGTGATCATAAATCTCTCAAACATGTAAAGGTGCTTTATAACTTTTATAAGTATTTATCTAGTTAGCTAATTGGAATATTTTATTTAGTATTATTATTATCTAATATTGGCTGATATCGGACTGGTCTTGTTAACACTACTTTGTGAGAAGCATAAAGACTTTCTCTAATATTCTTACTTAAAATATGCGTATATTTTTTTACCTTAGAACTTATTTAAAGAAAATGCAATTTATGGGTTACAATCTTCCTGTTTAATTTAAAGTTTTGAGTTTTGATAGATGTTTTCGAAATAGCAATGTAATATTACTTTATTTTAAACAAGTGCCTAGTCTGCTTAAAACTAGACACATATAAATCAATATGTACAAGTATTTGATAGAATCAAGAACAATTTTCAGTAATTGAACAAACTTTGATTAAAAAGAAAATCGAGGAAATTAGAACAAATGACAATGTCTTTAACATAACCTTACTTGATTACATCGCTGTAAAATAGTTAAATCACATGGTAACATTTTTTTTTTTTTTTTTTTCATTAATGCAATTTCGCTTAGTAAGAATATGAGAGGGGCTGTTCCCACTGATAGGACAGTCAAATACTGGAGATGTAGATTTTATTTATTTATTTATTTTTAATTAGTACAAAAAAATCAGGATGTCTCCCAATGATCATGTGTAAATTTAGCACGAACATTAGTGAGATGTGTTAAACGGTCTCCTACGCAATTTACTGCAAATAAGCTCTTCAGATTTCTTCTTAATGTCTTCCCCCTTCAAACAAATCCTAAGAACTCCAACTTTCAGATTCTAATTAAGTAAAAAGAAAAATCTGGAAAAAAAAAAACTCTTACTTTTAATATTGCATTTCCTTATATAGTTAATTTATATTTATCAATTTTTACTTATTAGACATTGATTTGTGTTCATTGAACCGGATTTTACTCGAGACTTTTTTTATGTTTTGTAATATCTCTTTCGCTGTTTAGGTTAATATCTTTTGATTTATTCACTGATCCCACTGCACTAAAAATGGGCAAACTACAGATGTTGTATTGAAAAAACATTTCTTTCCACTTGTTAAATGTCATATATAATTTGTATGGTGTTAACATTTTGCACTATGGAACATTAGCCCCAATATATGATACTAAATATATGTTTTTTTACGATAGTTAAGCCTATGGCTCTCCATTTTAAAATAATATCACTTTGCAGCTTATAAAACCACTACTATATTATTGGAGGGTAAAAGAGTAAAACTTCAATTATGGGATACCTCTGGACAAGGAAGGTTCTGTACAATCATTCGGTCCTATTCTAGAGGAGCTCAGGGTATCCTACTGGTTTACGACATCACGAGCAAATGGTCTTTCGATGGCATTGACAGGTGGTTGAAAGAAGTGGAAGAGGTAATAATTTATTTATTAAAACATCTTACGATTAATTTAATTAATACATTAATTATTTGCTTTTTTTCTTTTTGAAGTCTGTATTTGTAATTTGATACTGATATTGGTTTTTCCATTTTACTTTGCAGCATGCTCCAGGGGTTCCCAAAGTTCTTGTTGGTAATAGGCTTCATCTAGCTTTTAAGCGTCAAGTTGGCACAAGAGAAGCTGAACTTTATGCTGCAAAAAATAGCATGGCTTTCTTTGAAGTGAGCCCATTATGTGACTTTAACATAACAGAAAGTTTTTCTGAACTCTCTCGAAGAGCTCTACATAGAAATGGAATGGAGCGACTTTGGAGATCAAATAAAGGTATATGCTTATTGTTGTATTTACTTAAAATTTGTTTTTTGTATTTCTTTAGTTGAGAATAATTCCATATTGAATCCCTTTAACTTCAATTTTTACATGAATGGCCACAGTTAAGTTCCAGCAAAATATTACTGCAATTCCTTAATTATCATTACCATTTGTGGGAATTTGTTAACTTAAACTTTTGGAAAATATTTTATAAATATCAATGATGAGCTCAAACTTTGTTTTTTCGGAAGTCCTCTCCATTGCACATCTTCTTAGTTACGAAGTTAGCCAAATTAAACTTTTAAGAAGATTGGTAGTCTTGGAAAAACGAAAACTAACTACTTTTCTCATGAATTTAAGTGTAAAGCTGTATTATGAACATGATAATAGCATGTACTTGCTTGGTTAAATTTTATCAATTCTTGATCAGCTGACTTTTTTTTGTGAATGATTATGGAACTTTGCCTTTTATTTAAAAATATACTAATACTAATCACTAATGATAGTTTCAGCAATGTACAAATGCTTTGAATTAAAAAAAAAAAAACCACCCACGGTGTCTTTTTCAAAAATTATATTTTCTTCTCAGTCATGGAAATGTGAACTTAGGGACAGGACGTCCTCTCTCGTCTTTACGATAGGCAGGTGTGGTCAATTACTGTCAGAATTTTTTTCAATAATTTTTTTAATAGGTTGTTGTCTGCATGTTTTTAAATTCTTTTACATATCTTTCTACATTCATACTTTTGGTATCACATTACATTATGGCAATTCTATATTATAATATTGTAAATTATTATTGTATTCTCATGACATGAAACGTTGGCAGATAATCTTTAAAAAAATACCCTTTTTCAATTTTTTTTTTTTTTTTTTTTTTTTTTTGATTTACCTTGATCGAACCCAACTAAAATCCTCTAATAATAATATCTACGGTCAAAAACTCTCCATTTGAACTAAGTTCTAGTATACTTCGAGCAAGCATAGCAGCAATAACTTGCTTAACGTTAAAAATTTTTCCAAGTTTCCATTTGATTTTTATTAAATTAAATGGTAGGTTTTACACTATTTAAAATCAAATTTGCACAACCTTGAATTTATCAATAAATAATAATTTATTCTCAAATGAAAAGGAATGTTTTTTAAATGAATAATTGAATAGTCATTGTACTTATATGAATCTGTCGTCATTGGTTGTCTTCTACTTCCTAATGGTGATTACTTTCAAACAAATCAGCTGAACATCAGACAGTGCCTGTGGAAGTGGAGACTGTATTTGTTCTGAAGATGGCAGACCAGTGGACCACTCTCCATTAGGAAGCATAAGATAGCCGATGATGATTGGTTGAATATTAATTATATATTCATTGGTGTAAATAATCCAATAAATCGAATAATCATGATATAAGTTGTTAGATAAAAATAAATACTTAAATTTAAAAAAAAAAATTACTTAAAACTATTTTTAGAAGATTTATGTAAGATTTATATATATATATATA
>KZ806867.1:195749-213192 GCA_000696205.2 Oncopeltus fasciatus
ATATAGTTATATTATATATAACTTTTAAATAACTTATGACTAATTGTATGTTGATGAATATATAGATATAAATGATAAATAAATATGTAATTCAATAAATAAGTAGATTATTTTATTACATATTACAATGAGATAGTTTTGATCAGAATTTGTGTATCATTCAACATAGTGGATGGTAGGGCTTCTAAGTAAACACTTTCATTATTGTAAATAAACAGCAAAAGTTTTAAGGACTTATCAAGAACAATAGGCTGAATAAAATTAATTTATCATTAAATAATGGTGAAGCAAGAAAATCTTTTTCTCTGAGCTTATATATTTTTTGACTAAATTCATTTCTTATTTTTAAAATTATATAATTTATCAAATTAAAAATTCATTTCTAACTTGATTAGTTGTTTATAATTACCAGCATAAAAACAAATTATATTATAATTATTTTAACCCAATATTTTTCACATTAGGTTCTCCGTATGCTGCCTGGTGGAATGTGGATTTTGGGATTTTATATTATAAGTCCTAGTGATGTTTTTGCTGATAAAAATTCAGTTACTAAATTAAAAACAATATCTCAGGCTATATACAATTGTACAAGGGGTAATGATTACTTGCACGGTAGAGATCCTAGCAATCAAATGCTTATTTTTAACTTTTGTTCCTTATCAAAGAAGTAAGTACAGCACTTCCTTCAAAGATTGAATTAAAAAAAAGGTCAATTGCAGTATTAATTTCTATTTTATTATTTTAGGTATTCTTGCAAAAGCTTGGATATGATTTCCTTGAATTCATCTTTTCGACCTGCTGACTGGAAATTCAAAAATCATATTACTAACTGGCTTCATGTGGACAGTAGATTTAATTTAAGCTGGATGCCGACTGTTGTATTGTCGAGTAATAACTTAAGTACAAAAAATAAATTTTTAGTAAGTTTTGTTTTACCTTTATATATTTACTCACAAGCTTTGTTTTATTAATGAATTTGTCTTGTCACATTGGCTTATAGCTCAGGGCCAATTAAAAGATTGTGTTACATTATAGGCCCATCAGCCTTGCTGTAGGTTATGATCTATAACATTTAATTAAAGTTTTAAAGAATGTTTTTTTTTTTAATGGATTTAGATTGTGACCAATTCATAAGTGTACTCATTAACTATAATTAATTAACCATGCCTGGACATCTCCCTGATTCTATAGGGAGACTCCTACATTTTTTCTTCTAATTTTTAGTCATTGCAAAATTTTTATTAGTTTGTTTTTATATGTACTTTGGATTTTAAACATCCTCTAATGGACAGATGAATAGGTATTTTAATTTGCTCTTGGTTATGTGTTTTGTTTTTAGAATAAACAGGAGTAGTGAGGTAGATAGGAAGTAACTTCTTTTAAATGAAGTGATTTTTTAAAATTTATTAGTATCTTATTATTATGTGAATTACAATTTCATATTACATTGTTTAGTTTATTATATTTTTTCCCCAATTTAGATGTTACTAATTTAACTAATGCTCATACAAATATATTTAATGGTAAGGCTAACCACAAGATAATTTTTTCCCTACCTTAATTGAGAATTTTAATCATCCATTCACAGTTAAGTAATCTCATATCCTCTTGGTCATGGATACTTAGGGCCTATTTTAAATGTTTTAGAATGTATGATAGGTGCATATGTTGAAGTCTCAATCTGATTTACTGAAGAGGTGAGAGAGCTGTTGGTTTCTGGTTGAGAAAAACAGGAGAGATTGTTGTAGTAATTACATTTTTTGTGATTTTACAAATATAATTGTTTTGTTATTTTATATGAACTTTCTCCTGCTGAAGGAAGCTACACATAAACCATTTATTATTAAGGTTAAATTTTTGCCATGAATTTAAATATCTAAATATAGGTATGTTCAAATAAATTAAAAAACCAATAAATACTGTTGAATACATTTTGGTCAACATTCTAATCAATACTAAGTCAATAAAAACAAACTAAAGTGTATGTTAGACATTGAATTAAATTATTTACAATTCATATTAAATTTTTTGGGTGCATAGGAGTTTTTCCATCTCAAAAAGTTTAGAGTTCTATATGCTCTAGATATGTTTGTTAGAGCATGTAAATCTTCTCTTTTTTTTTTTATCAGCATTTTGCATTTCAGGTAACTAGCTCTTCTCTCCTATTGGTCTCATTTCACTCGGTAAAATAGGTCTTCCTTTTTGCATTGCTTTCATTCCAAAAAAACAACTAATTGTAGCTTCTAGACCATTATATTAAAATTTAGGGTTCAGGCAAACCCCTTATATTAATGTTTCAATTTTGAATCCTAAAATGTTTCTTTTTATAAAGTTTTTTTTTTCATTCTTCTAAACAAAATATTACACCATCTATAGAAAAAAAAAATTATACTGGTTATGTTTATTGGGAGATTTACGGCGCTCAACTGCTGAGGTTATCAGCGATTTTATGAATAAAATAAACTTTAAGTTGATCTATCGACGCAGGCCCCATCCCGACAGACAGAGTCAGACAGAGCCCACTCCGCGGCCCATCATTTTAATAGAATGTAAGGTCCATCATAGCTTTAGGTGACAGCCCTGTGAAGGAGGATGTGCTCGGTGGGACCAAGTCAACCACATCCCCCAGGGCGCCTCATGAGCGCCGGCAAGGCGCCGCGGAGAAAGCCCAACCCATCCCTGCCCATGCCAAGATGGGCCTGCATCCTATTGCTCCGCTAAAAAGAAGTCCTTAATATAAATTGAGTCTGATTATTTGTGTTTAATTAATCTATTCATTCATTTGTTTTGTTTTTAGAAAAGTTATTGAACATTACTATTAGTGTATTAGTGTCAGCAAATATATTCATGACTAGAGAATCAAGAGACCCCACGGACACAGCAATCCCCAGCAGCCCGCACCCGCGAAACCGGGCTGCTCTCCCAACTATTTGGGGCCCATTATGTGGGATTTACTGAGCAGCCTGGGACGAGGATGTGCTCGGTGTGCCAATCCGACCACATCCTCCAGGCAGCTATTGAGAAGGAGCAAACACGGCCCCGCCAGATGTGTCAAGGGGGCCCCACACCAGAATGAACCTCTCGAATCATGTCATTAGTTGATTTTGCATTCTTAATTTAAGCTAATGGTACATGATTACAGGTGATCATATAGGGATGTGTATTTCAAGAATTTGATTACGTTGTTTATGTTTTCTTCATTATTATCGAGTGTTGTGGATATAGTGGGTGTGAGATTGAATCTATTAAGAAGATCAGTGTAATAGCGACATTCGGAAAATATATGTTGAATTGAAAGTTGCATTTGACACTTAGTGCATGTTGGTGGTTCATCTTTACTAATTAGAAAACCGTGAGTAAGTCTGCTATGGCCTATTTGTAGACGCATAATGGCTATCTCTTCTTTTCTATTTTTACGTTCAGACGTCTTCCATGGTTTGACTGATTTCTTTAGTAGTTTGAGTTTACTTTGTGGGGAATCATCCAACAGTGACTGCCAGGCCTTTGATATTTTTTCTAACAGTGGAATAGCGATATCTCTGGGGGTGACGCAAATTCTTTCTGGTATTTGTAAACTGTAAGTGAGTCAGTGGCAATTACGATATGGTTTTTATTTGTAGACATACAATTGTACAGTCCCGCAGCAATAGCACATAATTCTGCTGTGTATATACTACATAGTTGGTGAAGCCTATATTTGTACGTTGTGTTAGCAGAAACAACAGAGTAACCGGTTGAAAATTCATTTTTGGATCCATCAGTATAAATTAGCGTATGGTCTGGAGGGGTTTTGACTATGTTTTCGAATTCTGTCTGATAATGTTTGAATTCGGAAGGGTTTTTCTTAAAATTCGACAAAGTTGTTATAATCTGGGGTTTACTCTTTTTCCAGGGTGGTACTTGTGTTTCTACAGTTTCTGGTTTCATTCTTTGCAGTGTTTTGGTAGCTTCATGATATTGGAGAGATAGAGGTAACGTGGCTGATCTTTTCTCAAGGAATTCGTTTCTATATTTAGGTTTAAAAATATAGTTGAAGGCAGGATTATTGGGATTCATAAATACTCTCGAGATGTAATTTACTGCAAGCATATGACATCTGAATAGTAGAGGAGGGATACCTGTTTCAGCACACAAACTTAGTACAGGGCTTGTACGAAATGCACCTGTAGAAATTCTAATGCCTGTATGGTGTTGTGTCTAGACTGCATAGAGTTGTAGTTCTTGCTGATCCATAGATAAATGCTCCATAATCCAACTTAGAGCAGATCATCGCTTTGTAAACTTGAAGCATTGTACGGCGGTCTGCTCCCCACCTTGTTCCACTCAGTACTTTAAGTAAATTTATTTTATGCAAGCACCTTTCCTTCAGTTCTTTAATGTGTGGGGTCCAAGTTAAACGTTTATCGAGAATTAATCCTAGAAATCTACATGTTTGAACATAAGGGAGTAGTCTATTGTTGAGTTGTAGGTTGGGTAATTCAGTTGGATTTTTTTTACGTGAGAAATGGAGACATTTTGTTTTCTGTGTTGAGAATTTCATACCTATTAGATTTGCAGTATGTGAGATTTTGTATATGGCTTCTTGTAATTTTCTTATTATGGTTTGTAAATCATGATCACGACAAAATATTGCAAGGTCATCCACGAATTGGAAAATTGTAACTCCATGCGGTAAACTTATTTTGAAACACGACACAACCACTAGGAAAAGAGTGGTGCTGAGAATGCACCCTTGTGGCACTCCATTTCGCTGTTCATACCTTTTTGAGGTGTGGTTCCCAATTTGGACTCTGAATTTCCGATCAAGTAAGAATTGTTTTACGAAAATTGGAAGGGATCCTCTAAACCCTAATTCATATAATTTAAGAAGTATTCCATGTCTCCAAATGCGATCATATGCTGATTCGGCGTCAAAGAATACCCCTACTGCATGTTGCTTTTTTAAAAATGTATATTGAAGTTCTCCTTCTATTTGCACTAACTGATCCATAGTTGATCTTCCCTTTCTGAAGCCACTTTGAATGTTGGGTATTGCTTAATTTTTTTCCAATATCCATAGGATATCACTAGTTAGTGATATCGGTCGGTAGCTGCTTGCAAGCCGTTTGTCCTTTCCTTGTTTGTAGATGGGTATTAGTTCAGCAAGTCTCCATTCATTTGGGAATTGGCCAGTTTTCCATGTATGATTGTAAAACCGTAGAAGCCAATTTTTAGCTTCAGGGTGCAAGTTCTGAATCATTTTATAATGTATTTTGAGGAGCCTTTTAGGCTTTTTAGAACTATTGTCATTTCTTCATTTGTGAATGGAGTTTTATAGTCTTCTTTATTATTACTGTCAAAGTTAATTTGATTATTTTCGTGTGTCAGTTTGTATTGTTGGAATTCATCGTCGTAGTTTGCATTGAAAATGTTTCTGTAGTGTCTAGCAAATTCTTCTGTTATTTTCGTCTCATCGTCCATAAGTGTACCGTTACAGTTAAGTGTGTATCCATAGTTGTTAGATTTTCCTTCAATTTTTTTAATAGCGTTCCAGACAATTTTGGTCGGTGTATTTTTATTTAAGGATTCTAAAATCTGATGCCAAGAAATATTTTTATTTTCATTAATGATTCTACGGCATTTGGCCCGTTGTCTTTTATATTCTATTAGGTTTTCGGTTGTCATATTATTTTGGAATTTTCTAAGTGCTCTTCGTCTGTTTTTAATTGCTTGTTTGCATTCATCGTTAAACCAGGGGACTCTTGGTCGTTTGTGTTTTTCTGAGGATTGAAGGATAGTTAAAGTAGCTGCTTCGATTATTGCCCTGGTGATTTGTGTGTTTCCAATGTCAGCGTCAAGTGTCTCTGGGTTTACTGTTGGTGTAAGTAATGTATTTGTGTATGTAGACCAATCAGCTTTATTAATTAGCCATGTTTTGTTTCTTGTTGCCTGCTTATGATTTTTGTTAATAGTGATTTTGATAGGGAAGTGGTCACTCCCATGAAGGTCTTCAAGTGGGACCTAAGATATTTTAGTGTAGAGTGAGATAGAGGAGGCGGCAATGTCTATGGCTGAGTAAGTCCCGTAACTAGAACTCAAAAAAGTTGGTTCAGCTGTATTGAGCAGCAAGAGATTACAGCTGTCAAGAAATTCTTTTATTAATTTTCCTTTTGTATTTGTCGAGGTTGACCCCCCAAATTGTGTTATGAGTATTAGCATCGGATGCAAAAAGTAGTGGAGTTGGTATTTGTGCTATTAAGTTTTGTAGGTCTGTTAAATTTATCTGTAAGTCTGGTGGGAGGTAGATATTGCAAATAGAGAAGCTGATTGAGGAGTGTATTTTAGTGACAACTACCTGAAGATTACTTTGGACAGGGATTATCTCGGAGTGAACAGATTTAGATATGGCTGTAAGTACTCCACCGCTCGCTCGTTCTCTTAAGGGTCCGTCTGTCCTATAAATATCATAGTCTTTAAGAGTAAATGTGACGTTAGGTCGTAGGTTAGTCTCTTGTAAAATAATAGTAAAGGGTTTATATTCATTAATAATTAATTTAAGGTCATTAAAATGAGATCTAATACCATTACAATTCCACTGAATATTTAACATGTGACAAACTGGTGGTAGATTCGGAAGGAGGAAATATGGTGAAATCTCATAACCAAAAAAATTGTCTCTAAGTATATGGAAACATATTGACAGACAAAAATGTATTCCTGTAAAAGGGTGTGTATATATATTTATGAGTATAAGTGTACTTATAAAAGTGTATTTTGCAGTATACTTTTCATACATAAATACAAATGGATATATGAACAGTGAAAAGTAGTGGGAAAGTAAACTAGTTTTTCTCAGCCTTATTTCAGTAGTTATTTATTTATTTATTTATTTTTTTTGTAAAATATGGATAAATATAATGAGTGGAATAAACAAATTTAGATCTTTGTTAGAAGAAAATGACTATAGAACATGAAGTATTAAATTGATAATTGTAAATGAAATTGATCATTCGTCTGTTGGTTTTGTTGGAAAACGACTTCTCTGTTTACGAAGAGATTTTCTTCCTCTTTTTCCTTTAGATTCTGTCCAGCCGTCTAAAGAAATCGTATTGGACAAGTCTTGGGATGGGGGAGGGTTCTCAGGTCTCCCTCGGCTGGCCGAGCCAGACCGAGAAGTGAGAGGGGTGGAAGGGGAGGGTGGTAGTGGGGTAGAGGAGGGAGTCGTGGGCCTTGATATGCTAACAGGTGGGGAGGGTCGAGGGAGTGGAGATAAGGTTCTCGGGACCTCAGTAGGTGGTAGGGGAGATTTGGCTGTAGTAGCCAAGGTGGGGGGAAATTTATCAGTTATCGAAACTGATAAAGGTAAATTGGTCTTAAAGACCATGGGATTAGGTTTAGTGTCATAGTGATAGTTATCAGTTTGTATAGAGACTGATTTCGATAAAATGCCGCTTTTGCGGCTCTCAGAAGACAATATATTATAGATATTATTTTTCTCTGCTATTTTGGCAAATGATTCAGAGAAGCAGGAGGCTGCTCTGTTCTTAAAAATTTTCCTTGCTTCTGCAGGGCTTTTATTTTCCTTAATTTGGATAGTTTTAATCTCCCTTTCTGCTATCCAAGTTGGACAGGTTCGAGATAAGGGATGGTGAGGAGCTTTACAGTTAGCGCAAAATTCGCTATTAACACAACTAGACTCTTCGTGATCAGGGGAACAACATTTTTTACACACTTTTTTATTACATGTATTAGATGAGTGGCCAAATCGCAAACAAGAAAAACATCTAAGAGGGGAGGGGATAAACTTTCTAACAGGTAAATTTTAATAACCTGCTTTTATTTCAGTCGGCGGAGTAGGAGTGGAAAATGTGATTATATATGTGGGAGTTGGCTGGTTATCATTTCTTCTCGTTATTTGTTTTACGTCAATTACATTCTGAGATTTTAAATTTGCTAAAATTTCAACCGGCGTACTACACATTAGATCAAAATGACGAATTACCCCCTTACTATTGTTTAACTTTTCGTGAGGTACAGCGATTACAGGTACTTGGTCAAAAAGGCTTTTAATTTTCAAAAGTTTTAGTGCCTGCCCATCATTGTATACTTGTACCAAAAGGGAGCCATCTCTTATTTTTTTAATTGTTTCAACCTTACCTGCTATTCCCACTACAGCTTTTTCAATTAAAAAGGGGAAGACATTTGACAGACTACCTTCCCCTTCTTTTCCTATTGAGACAAACTTTATTGTTTGGTTTGAGTGATTGAAACGCGGTTCTTCATGTAGAGAAATCGGTTTCAATTTTTTACGTCGCTTCGGACTCGGGGAGCTTTCCATCGCTCCCCGTGTTTTAAAAGGTAGACTTCAGAAAAAATTCAAATAAAGTAAAATACTATAACTAAAAGAAAAATAGTTAAAAATAAAGTCTTATAGCTAGTAAATGAACTAGAACTTAGTCGCTTATCTGTACTAATCCGGCAGAGCTCGCAGTAGATCCTCTCTCGAAGGCATACAATACAGGACTGATAAAAATTTATACTTGTACAGGTAATCTACCACTCTTATTCATCTGAATATGCTCAATAACATTGGGCATAGGCTAGTTATAGTGGCTTCTAGACCATTAAAATACAATAAGGGTTTAAGTAAACCCTATCCATCTTCTAAGGGTTTAATTTTTCTTTGGTACTCCTAAAATATTCATTTTATCAATAAGCATATCTGTGTTCTGTTTCATTGTTTTAAACTGTATATTAAAGCCACTGGAGCAACAAAAAAAAGTTTCCCTTTCATTTGGCATTCCAGTTAATCTCCACTCCTAATGGTCCAATTTTGCTTAGTAAAGAGCTTAACTTTTTGTTTTACCTTTGAAGCAACATGCCCAATTTCATTAAGAAAATCTAAAACTTGTGGTAGGCAAAGTGTTGTGACATACACCTTTTTAGTAGCTATTTTTTTTTTATGTAGGTACAATGTGTAGAAACAAAATTTTTTCTTTTTTAAAATTAATATGAAGAACCTGATGAGCTACATTTTTTCAGATTTGGTTAAAACGATCAAAAATGACTTACGCTTTGGGTGTTTAGGAGAAACCAGAAGTATTCAGGAAAAATTTGAATCGGTCTCTTCAGTATAGCTCTTTTGTTTGCAGTTGATATTTTACCCTCGTACTTTTTTTTTTTTTTTTTTTTTTAATATAAAACTACTTATTTGAAATTTGCTTTATGTTTCACTATTTTTGTGATTGGAAAATAATTTTGAATGGAAATAATTTAGCTTTGGAACACTAGTTTAATTCTGAGTCAAACAAAACTGCTTAAAGGAAAAAAACAAAAAAAAAACATGTCACATTGGTAAGTAACACACACACACACACACGCACGCACGCACGCACGCACACACACACACACACACACACACACACACACACACACACACACACACACACACACACACACACACACACACACACACACACACACACACACACACACACACACACACACACACACACACACACACACACACACACACACACACACACACACACACACACACACACACACACACACACACACACACACACACACACACACACACACACACACACACACACACACACACACACACACACACACACACACACACACACACACACACACACACACACACACACACACACACACACACACACACACACACACACACACACACACACACACACACACACACACACACACACACACACACACACACACACACACACACACACACACACACACACACACACACACACACACACACACACACACACACACACACACACACACACACACACACACACACACACACACACACACACACACACACACACACACACACACACACACACACACACACACACACACACACACACACACACACACACACACACACACACACACACACACACACACACACACACACACACACACACACACACACACACACACACACACACACACACACACACACACACACACACACACACACACACACACACACACACACACACACACACACACACACACACACACACACACACACACACACACACACACACACACACACACACACACACACACACACACACACACACACACACACACACACACACACACACACACACACACACACACACACACACACACACACACACACACACACACACACACACACACACACACACACACACACACACACACACACACACACACACACACACACACACACACACACACACACACACACACACACACACACACACACACACACACACACACACACACACACACACACACACACACACACACACACACACACACACACACACACACACACACACACACACACACACACACACACACACACACACACACACACACACACACACACACACACACACACACACACACACACACACACACACACACACACACACACACACACACACACACACACACACACACACACACACACACACACACACACACACACACACACACACACACACACACACACACACACACACACACACACACACACACACACACACACACACACACACACACACACACACACACACACACACACACACACACACACACACACACACACACACACACACACACACACACACACACACACACACACACACACACACACACACACACACACACNAAAGGCATATTTGGAATTAAATTCATTTAATTTTTCTTTAAAAAATAGTTTAATTTTTCTTACAAAATTGTTTAATTTTTCTTTAAAAAATTGTTTTAATTTTTCTTTAATAAAACTTGTGGAATCTGTCACGAATATCTAAATATGCCTGATGGCATGGAGGTTTTAGAACATTTCATTATTTCCTCTTGAAATAAAAATGATCTTGAGCTGCTCTAATAATCATGGTTAAAACCATGTAAAACAAATCTTCTTTCTCTTCCTCCTTAGTGCCTTTCAGTGTGGAGGTGCCTCAGTCCATGCAAACCAAGCCTCCCGATCCCAAGCCAGCATTCCAATTTTTTCCTCTCTTCTCTCCTACACTTGAGGTGTAGTCCATTGAGTTCTGGGTCTCCCTCTGGGACGTTTCCCTGTTGGTCTGGCCTCAAAGTATTTCTGGCTTCCTGGTCCTCATTCATCTGGCAGAGGTGTCCAAACCATCTAAGTTGTCTTTTTTCAAGGTTATCCTTTAGGGAGCCAACCCCAGCTGTTCTCTAATCTTATCATTCCTGACACGATCTCTTCTGGTTCGGCTCGCTATTTTACAGAGCGGCTCATTTCTGCTGCAGTAACTATGCTTGTCTATGGTCTTTGCAGTGAAGTGCTTGTCTATTGGTACTTCCATATAGGAGGGTAGGTAGTTAAACAGCTTTGAAGATATGTAGCTTTACATTTTTCTGCACCTCCCTTTACCCTATAACTGTGTTGCAGAGGTGGTAGTAAATTGAGTTTGCCTTATTTATCCTATTGGATATCTCCTGATCTACCTTTCCATTCCTGCTTATCACTGTTTCGAGGTAAGTGTAGTCGTCCACCATTTCCATTATTTCACCTCAACGTATTCCTGTTCCCGGCCAATGTGCATTATTTTACTTTTTCTGGCATTAATAGTCATTCCTTTCCTTTCTAGCTCAGCTTCCCATTCAATTATTGCTTGCTGTAGGCTCTCCTTAGTTTCAGCTATAAGGACAATGTCATCCGCGAATACCATTACTTGGGCAAGGATTGCCCTCATGTTCCAATTTCCAATGGTTTGCACATCTTTAAAATTTCATTCATGTATATAATGAATAGGAGGGGACTCAAACTGTCTCCCTGCTTAACACCCTTTTCAATTTCAAACGTATCAGACTCTTTTACGTTAATCCTTACTATCCCTTTGGAATCATGATAGGTCGACTTGATAGTTTCTATCAATTCTTGCGGGATATTGTTCTCTGAAAGAGCATTCCACAATTCTTGTCTAGGGACCGAATCAAAGGCTGCTTTTAGGTCTATAAATGCCAAATTTCCCCGTTCCCATGACTTATCTATTATTGTTCTGAGAGAGAAGATATGATCCTGGGTCTGGCATTGAGGCCTGAAAGCAGTTTGTTCCTCTTCCAAGTCATCCCACACTAGTTCTCTCAGCTTCTTTTCTAATATGGAAGTATAGTGCTTGTACACAACCTGGGATAGACATATAGGTCTGTAGTTCTCGCATTCACTAGCATTGCCCTTCTTGTGAATTGGGACAATTATATTGTATTCCCATTCCTTAGGGATCGTTTTTTCAGTTATTAACTTCTGAAAAAGATACTGCAATGCTTTCAGCAGTTTTGCCCCTTCAAATATGATGAATTCTGGGGTGATGGGGTCTCTTCCAGGTGCTTTTCCAAGTCTTAATCTCTCTACAGCTGCTTCTACATCCTCTTCCCATATCACCTCATCATATTCTCTCTGTATACCCTCTCTAGGTATTCTCTCATCAGAATCTCTACAAAACACCTCTTTGTAGTGGCGCCTCCATCTTTCCAAAATACCTTTGTCCCCGGTAATCAATCTGCCTCTCTCGTCTTTTACGTTTCTTTTGGGTTTGCTCTTCTTTCCTTTTATTGCTTTGATCTTTTTTCAAAAAATCTTGACATTTTCGTGATAGTCGCTCTGTAAGCTTTGCCGTCCTTACTACAAGCTTAGATTCACTTCTCCTTCAGACATACAGTTCCCAATTGGCCGGTGTCTTGTTTCTAGTGTATTCTTTCCATGAAGCTTTCTTTCTTGCCACTGATGCCTTCACCCTGTCATTCCACTACTTGGATCTTTTACATGTAGGTGAAACATAAGCAATCCCACAAGTAGAAGTAGCGGCTTCCAGTATGGCTTTCTTTATTCCTGACCTGGGGGGGGGGGGGATTTGAGAGTCTCCAACTGACAGGAGATGGTCTGAGCCAATTTCTGCACCTCTTATCACTTTAATATCTGTTAATAATCTTCTAATCCATTGACTGTAGATATAGTCGTTGATTATGCTATTTACATTCCTTTCTTCAGCGGAAAAAAGTTATTTTATGTATCTTATTGTGTGGAAAGAATGAATTCTCAATGAGCAGATCGTAGTCAACACATAAATCAATCAGTCTTTGACCATTACAATTCTTAGTTCATTCACCTCCATGCCTTCCCATAACTCTGTGTGCTCTGCCATAGTCATTTCCAGTCCTAGCGTTGAAGTCACCCATAATAATTATTCCTCTGTTCTTATCCTGGCTTTTTACGACTTCTCTTTCTAGCTCGGAGTAAAACTGTTCTTTATCCATGGCACTAGCATCTTTGGTGGGGGCATATACCTGAATAATGGTCACTCTTCCAATAGATAATTCTAGATTTGCTGTAATTATTCTAGGAGATACTGGTTCCCAATTTTCTAACCTGGCAAAAAGACTGTCCCTTATTATCATTCCAACACCTTCCTTTGCCCTCAATCCTGCAGGAACTCCAGAATAGATGAAGACATGTTGTTTATCTAAACAAACTTCTCCGTGGCCTTTTTTCTTTACTTCACTGATCTATCCTGTAGGACATCATCTCCTCCACCAATTCCACTTCTTTTCCCGTCAACGTTTTGGTATTCCATGTTCCAAATCTTATATCCTTTTGTGCGCCGCGTTGTAACCGATGAGTCTGTCCTAGTCCGAGGCAAGTTAAGTTGCTTATAATCTTATAATCTTAACTATGAGTGATTAGCCCAGTAGAAGAGGCCCCGTATCTTCGGGACAACTGGCCTCCTGAATATTTATGTCCCCTCAGGAGAATGGGTGGCCGGGCAAAACCCCCCAGCATTGTGTACCTGTTGGTCCACAGGTCTTTATTCAGTGTATTCTTTTTTTTTTTTAAAGAGGTAGGGGAATGCGTTACGCAGACCCGCTGCTTCAGTTCTCTGCTTCTTTTTTCAGTTCTCCAAAGATCTTAATGCCATAAATGAAAAGGGAAGGTTTAAAAACCTCCCTTTATGTTTTTCCAGTCCTTGACAAAGATGGTCAAGGCTTGGAAGGAGGTCTCATTGTTAACAAAATCCCTGGGAGTAGGGCTATAGTTATTCATGGTCCGAAAGGCTTTTAGGCGTGCTCCATCGTATTCCGGGCATTCCAGAAGGACGTGGGCAGCATCCTCGCTTGTTGCGCCGCAGCTGCACGCTGGGGAATCTCGCCTTTTAAAGAAGTGCAATGTGCTGGCAAAGTTTCCGTGCCCACTCAGAATTTGCGTCAACCAGTGGTCGAGCTCGATGAATGGCTTCGACATTCGCTCTAAGACGCACGGGAAGAAGAGTTTGGTAACTGCTCCCTTTCCCGTGCACCTCCAGCGCGCCTGCCACTCGCTCAGGACTTCGGACTCAATACGCTTTACAATTTCTTTTTTGTTCAAATCCCGACCGTCGTGTTCGCACCGGAAACGCTCGACAACCTGAAGCCAGCTAGGTGGGATTCGCCTCGCACCAGGTCTGTGCAAGGTCAGTCATCTCTTGGACCTTGAGAAGAACCTCCCTTCTCGACCGCCCGAAGACCGTGGCCGCCAAGTCATCCACATATGCTACCACGGCGACTCCGTGCCCCTCCAGTGACTCGAGAAGACCGTCGAATAGGGCTTTCCACAATAGAGGACCCAGCACGGAACCCTGTGGACATCCGCATTCCACATCCACTGCAGCGCTCTCGGTTCGACTACTGAACTCCGCTCGCCTCTCGTCCAGGAAGCTATTCAGCAGCTGAAATAAGTTGCTGGGAATCGCCCAGTCATGAAGTCTTGCCGAAGGCGCCCGAAATATCAAAAAAAGACGGTCAAGGCGTAGCTCAACGGGCTGGTCGCAATCTGCTCCCGGAGCCTCTGGATCGCGTCCTCCGTGCTTCTGCCCTTTGTGCACATGATTGGAGAAGCCAAGATGGCGTCAATGGCCGACGAGCCAATCTGATTCCTAAAGGTTACTCGGACCCCGCCGCATTTTGCAACGGTCAGTCCGTTGAGGACCACGAACTCGTTGATCTTGGCACCTCGGGCGTTAGTCGTGGAAGATCCCCACGATTCGCTCCACGCATTGAGGTCGCCTGCGATTACCACTGGACCACGCAGGGAGTCAAGAACCCCCTGCATCTCCTCAAGCGTGCCGCGGACAGCCTGTTTAGGTGGAAAATAAATCGAGACACAATTAAATTGCGCCCCCCCCCCCTGGGTTGACCAATGCAACCGCGATGTTATCGGAGCAGAGGTGCGACAATGAAATTATATCTACATTAGGGGAGGTAGAGGCCACTGCAGCTCTTATGTTTCCCTCGCCCGCATTAGCCACCACCTTCCAACCCGCCGGGACCGCAAAGATTTTTTGCCGGCGGACCGGAGGTTCCTGAATGAAGACTAAGTCCAGACTTCTTTTTGCGGTTTCATGTCCTAGTTCCCCCAGGACGGTCGGGCTCCTTCTTAGGTTCAGAGACGCCATCCTGATCTCACCGTTACCGCGAGAATTCCTCATTGAGAGGAATCCCATTTGTCTCGGGATTCGTCTCCTTATTCATAGAAGGTGCCGTCAATCCGAGCCGCCACTCGATTTCCATAGGCCGGACATCCCTTGTCGCTGGCCGGGTGGTCGGTTCTCCTTTTACTCAAGGCGCAGTTTGCGCATTTTGGGGGCTTTTTGAGTTTCGGGCAACTTTTGGCCTCGTGGCCTTTCCCTGCACACCAGCTGCATGTTTGGGTTGAGGCCGGGCATCTAGCCCCTATATGGCCGAAGTCCTGGCATTTGTAGCATCTAGGGAGGTCGATGAAGTCCCTTCCGCTTATCAAAAACCAACCTACTCGGAGTGGACTCTGGGTGAAGAACTTTCGTCCTTTTCCGTCTGTTTCTACAACCCACTGGGAAAGGAGGCAGTTTCTCCTTCCTCTCCTAAAAAGGTGTCTAACCTTCAGGGGAAAGGCAGCTGTAGCTTCCAGCCTGGTCTTCAGTTCCTCTTCAGACCACGCGTCCGGGACCCCTGTTAATAATATCCTTGGGCCTCTTGGAGTCAGCAGCTTTACAGCGCTAATGGCTCCTCCATTGATCCCCTCGGCACTTGATATCTTATCGGCTGCTGCTTGGGTGATTATTCCATCGTTTGCAGCAAACACTCTTTTAATTTCCGTGCCGAGTGTGTTGGGTAGGACAACTTTGTCTAGAAGCCCCGCCACCGACTTCCTGGGGCTCTCGGAGTTTGCAGACCGTGCCCGAATCTTAATATTAATGGGCCTCTCACCCACAGGCTTAGAGGCCCTATCCTCCAGTCGAGCCAGTAAGATAGCTCTATTGTCCTTCTTTGGTCTCTTTTTTTTGTTTCTTCTTGTGGTCTTGGTGGTCCAGCGTTCCTCTCTGGCGTTGGGTGTTCCCCCTGCTGGGTTGACCTGGGCTAATCTGGGCGTGGGGGGGGTTTCCCTCGGGGCTCCCACTTTTTCACGAGAGCTGCTACCGTTTATCTCCTTCTCCGGCCCCGCCAATGGGACGGTGCGGCGTCGCCCACGGTCCACTGACATAGAGGGATTACTTTTAGGGGGTGAAGGGGGGATGTCTGGTTTCCGAGCCACTGTATTATTTTTTGCTTTCTTTTTCGAAGAAGACCTCTCGGCTGGGCCTGTCGGGGTGGAGAGAGACGGTTTTGTCAGTTTAGCCTCCTGGGGCCATTCGGGCTTGTCTGACGTGCGGTCCCTCACATAGCCCGCAACCGCCGAAAGAAATCTCTCAGAAAGCAAGACCCTCTCCAGGGTATCGGAGACTTTGTCGGAAGGGTCGTCCTTAACTTTCTTCTTCGGGCCCCCCTCACCGCCCGAACTTACAGAGACCTCCGTCGCAAGTTCTTGAATGAGGGAGACCAGCTTGGATACCTCGCTGGTAATGTGATCTTGGTTGGCCTTATTTATCCTCTTTTTGGGGTCAGATATGAAAGACTTCATATTGTCCCCAATCTTCTTGGCTTCTTGGACTATATTGTCAAAATCAAATTCGGAGGACGACTGAGGGGTCCCTCGGCCCCTCTTCTTTTGCTGCTCGGGCTGGGACTCAAAGATTATCTTTTTGTCTCCTAATGGGCCTATTTGGGAGATCGACGGCGAATCAAACGCCTTGTCCCCTGGGGCCGACTGTGTTCTGAGAAGCAGTGGCGGGGAGCGCGCCAAAGATGTTCTCCTGCCGAAAACTGCTTCATAGGGAAGGTCTGGGTCCGCAGTAGTAATATTTCCCAGGACTGCCTGACGGGGCACAGTCTCTGTGCAGGTAGCTTGACCCGACGTGCGGCCCTGCAACCGCCCCGTCCGGGGGTTCTCGGGTCCGAAGTCCGAGTAACTTCCACCGCTGACATTAATCTCCATAGTTTTAAAGTTTTTTTTTTTTTTTTTTTTTTTTTTTTTTTTTTTTTTTTTTTTTTTTTT
>KZ806867.1:219625-230716 GCA_000696205.2 Oncopeltus fasciatus
TTATCCAATTTTATTTTTTTGTATTCTGAAATTTATTATATATTTATAAAAATCTCTTTTTAATTGGTGATAGTAAGTGATGTATTTTGTATCTAGACTAGTGATTCCTAACAGATAGAAGACTACCAGAAACTCTGTGGAAAAGAATCAATGTGGACCTCCAATCTGTTGTAATCAATACTTACCCACTAATACTCACCATAGTACCTATTGTATAGATTTTAGGTAAAACAATCTGTTGAACCCTTTATCCATTATGATTATATAAAGTACAGATCAGTTTGAATAAGTTAATTACCATTAAGATTCTTATCTTTAAAATTAATAGAAATGCTTTTAAACATATTATTTAAAAAAAAAGAAGAAAAAAAAAGAAGTAGTTTAAGCCTCATTGCTAAAATTTAATAATAAGTAACCTAACCAATAAATGAATCTATGTTTATTGCAACTAAGTGACTAGGTAAGTTATATTTTACTTTTTCCTGTTACACCATTGTCACAATTTTAGCAAAGTTTATTAAAACCAAGAAGTATGAAAGTTTCTCACCTCAGTTGCCCAGGTAAACAAATTTAAACTTTTTTTGAGTAACTTTGATGAAAATAATAAATAAATTTGAGGTATTTTGTCATCCTAAATCCAAAAATGATTATCAAATTACTTTAACATATACAGTTTTTTTTTCAGGGGGTTCGGGTGTGTGTTTGTAAGGGGTGCGGGGGATACGGGCTATTATTACAAACTCATATATTTCTAATATTGACATGTGAAATGGGTTAAATAGTAATACTTACGCACAATTATAATTTTGTGCTAATTCAAGTGAATACTGCACTACTTTTAACAAGAGTTCACCATATTTTTTCCAATTTTGTTGCATTGATAAAATATTTGGGTGAATCTTCAGAATGAATTATGTAATGCACCAGCACCAATATTCTAAGCATGAATGTGATCCCTTCTTATCTGGGACGCTGTCTCCAAAATTCAGCAAGTCCCCTTGATTTCTATGCAATTACTCTCGATTGTTATTATAGCTTAATTACATAACAAAGACTAGCAAATTTCTAATGTTAGTTCTTTCATCTATCTATTTAAAAATCTGCTGTTCCTCTAATGTCATTTGCTGGCAATATATAGTATTGATCGATTGATTAGCAGGATGCTAATAATATTGTACCATATTATATTATTATGCTAATATAATATTGGTGTAATGTAGCAGTATGTTTTGTTGGATAAACAAATACTCACATATTGAATTTTTTAAAAATAAATTTTCTAATAAAAAATCAGATGCTGGAAAGATTCTTGTAATTTAATCTAGGTTTATGTTGAAAAATAGTAATTTGAATCATCTGCTAGACTCTGCAGTCTATTATGAATATATTTCTTTATTTACTTCTATTGCCACGAATCTTCTTTATTTAGTTTGGGTCAAGGAAAATAATTTTTGGTCATTTCAGTTTTATTCTGCTTTGAAGTCATATCGAATTGAACAAGTTAAACTCTTGTAAAAATAATTGAACGATATCAGTAAATTCAGTAAAACTGTCAAAATACAATACAAAATACAGGCAAATTAACTCCCAACAACCTTAGAGCAACTGAGTTGTTGCCTTCTATTACTTCATCCACTACTGACATCTAAAAACTCCTGCCTAAGTGGCAAACCATAAAGGGTTCACTTGGACTTTCATTTTTTGGTCCACATTGAAAAAAATTGCTATTTTACTGGTTGATAAATATTGATGACTTCATTTTTACATTTATACACTTATTATGGAAATTATTTGTATTATTTGTTGTATAATTATAATTATTATCAAGATTTTTCTACTTAAGCCTTGATAGTGAATTGATATTATTTGTAAATACACACACACACACACACAAGGAAAAATGCATGTTTACAGCAGCTGCATAAACAAGCAGATTACCCTTGTTGGAAATGGGAAAGTGAATAACTAATTTAATCTGTCAAGCAGAAGTATAACTAGAGGAACACCTCAGCATATTAGCTCTAGACTGCCTGATCTACTGTTATGTGAGTGTGTATGCTCATATGGATGTGTGCGTGCATGCGTGTGTGTATGTATTTTTTTATTTATTTAAGTGTTAGCCTTCCATTCAACCACTTAGGGTCATGGAGGAAGGGGCTATCTACAGGTTGCCATCCCATTCTAAATGACCATGGTTCAGGACAAGCTTTTAATTATAAATAAAAGATTGACCTGGGTGGGATTCGAACCCGCGGCGGACAGGATTGTGTGACCCGAACGGATCCCATGAGCTATCCTGGCGCCCCAAGTGTATGTCTTTGGAGTGGGGATTCATTGTGATGTTTATAGGTCATACAACTTGCATGCTGAATGCCCTGGTATAATAATAATATAATTCCATAGTTTCTGACCAGAGCATACTATGGCTCCCAAGTAGGCTTGAACTATTGTTTCAATGGAAGGTTTGAATATTACTGCCTCTTGAAAAGGAACTGGGGTTCGTTTACGAGAAAAATTATATAGAATCAAAAAATTATATTCTCTTGAACAATTTTTTGGCATAAATTTAATAGAGATATATAATGCATTGAAAAATTGAGCTGAAATATGATTTCAGATATTTTCAGAACTTACTAGTTTTTATTTTATTTTATTTCCATTGTCTACATCTCTCTAATTAAACTTTAGAAAATTAAGATCTTGCATTATTGATTCACTCTTATTGTTATAATACTTCATCTTCTGTACAAAGTAATGATATTGATAAGCAAGAAAATTTTACAATGCTGTAGGTAGGTAGTTTCCCAAAGCTTCTGCAGCTATGTAAGAGATGAGCAATTTTATAAAGTGTTTACATCTTGGCCAGAATAGCTCTATTAATCTTAAAGCTATATAAGGGAAGCATTCTAATGTTTTTTGAAACTAGTAGAAAAGTTGGCAGTTTAAAATCCTAAGGCTCAATCTGCTAACTAAGGGCTTCTGAGACAACTGTATTAGTGAAAGGTCATTATCATGTCTCCTTTGGGTCCTTATAGGTATAGGCTATCGATCTGTAAACTGCAATTTGCTTGATCGATGATCTATCAAAGGTTTTTCAGTAGAATTATTTATTTATTTGCCATTCCCTTTAATTTGGGTACTGTGTGTTATTGATTTTTTGATTTTTAATAGATTTCTTTAAGGAAGAAGAGTGCTATTTATGCTATACTAAAAGGCTTGCAACATCTACTAACATATACAGCTCCTATGTAGTGAACTTTTTGCAGATTTTCTGCAAGGAATTCTGTAATATTCATGTTGATATGACACACTTATGAAATATATATATATATAGTCACATTGATGATAATAACTTTAAGCACATAACTTAAATACTGCTGAATAAAGAAAAAGAAGGAAAATATGATAAATATATGATTTATTATGGCACTGTATACACATTTTATCAGGAGGCAAAGTATCACAAATAAGCAATGTTAGCAATATGAAACAGATACTCTCAGTAAAAATGTCATTATAATACACTGTTTAAGAAAAGCACATTTTTTAAACTATTAAAACTGTAATAGATGCTACAGGAAACACAAAGTAAAAGAATATCCAAGATTAGGCAGAGGAAGATTATTCAAGAATCAGATTTAAAATGTTAAGAGGTTGGACAAACAAATTCAAAGAATATATAATTCTCCATTTAAATTTATTTTAGATTTTCTCCCCCCCCCCTTTTTTTTAAATTATTGTACATCAAGAATGATTGTAAAAAGTATTTTTGTATAAATTTTATAATTTTGATTTTATCGTTACACATTTTGTGTATAAGTAGTATTTATTTCAATCTGTGATACATCATATATTTTATAATATTGTGTTGTATTATTTAAGATAATAATTTGTGATTAGTTTAAATGATTTTATGTAATATACCTATTGATTTGAACTGTTTAATTCAAATTCTAAAGAATTTTTAAAGGTATGATTTTTTTTGTTTGTTTGGTTCCTACTGATGACTGGTGCCCTATTATATGCTTTTTATTTTTAATGCAAAACAATTTATATGCTACACGCTCTCACACTCAAATGTTACTTTAATGCGTGTGCTGTTTACACACACACACACACACACGCCTGCGTGACCACGTGTGTGTGTTTATNTGAATCTGAATTAACTCTTTATTTAAAAAAAAAATTATTCTGTTCATTATTCTTTTTAATGGGGTACATTGTTGTCCTTGCTCGTCTATCCCGGGACGTAACCCGTCCTCAGAGAGGAGCCCAGGTTAACCCGCAATACCTAGACTGTCTGGCACCCTTCTTCTCCTTATCCTAGGGTAAGAAGGAGACTAGGCAGGGAGTCAAGGAGGGAGTGAAAGGGGGAGAAAAATGCCAGTGCATTCACTCCCTTGATATTGTAACTAAACTGGCTGGAGTAGGTCACTTGACCACCTTCTCTTGAGGCGTTGGGGAGGGTGGTCGGGATGAACGTGGGATGCCAGGGAGAGGACTAGGGGATCTGGATGTCCTTGGAGGTTTATTGTGGAACTTATCAAATCTGGAGGGGTTGAGCTCGGAAACAAAAGGCACTTGCAGGTCAGAATGGATGGTTTTATTGGATACGTAGTGAGGAGTGTTGAGGATTGTGCGGAGGACTTTGGACTGGAACCCCTGGATACATCTAATGTTTGATGGCTTCTGTACTGAGATTTTTTAATTGATTAAAGATATTTTCTATAGATGTGGGGGATTACATGATTTGGTAAGACATAGATAAGATTGAGGAATTCGCTTAGTTTACGCAGCTCCTGTGTAGCAGACATTTTTTGATTGTGACGAACCGAAATAGATATCATTTAAAAAAAAAATAAATCTTTATTTATTACATTCTGTTATTTAACATCTTGTAATTTAATAAGTTAAATAAATATACATAAATTAAAGTATAAAACACACATAAATAAAAGATACAACAAAAATAAAATTTTCAGAGAAACAAGTCATCCTTTGCCAAAGAGAAGGAAATTAACTGAGGGGAAGAGGGTAGGAAAGAGTTAGATTGTAAATTGTGGGGAGTGGGTTCTCTGGCAGTTAATACCAGTACAGTGGCTTTATATAATTTATAATGTAGATATATGTGCTTTCTCTCTTCTTTAGAAGTAAATCTGAAGAAATATTGGTTAGTAATTCATTAACTTGGAAAACATCATTAATATATTTAGGGTGCTTTTTAAGATGCCTGGCTGTGCCGAGAAGGGAGTGTAATTATTATTAAGCCTGAGATTCCATGAGGATTGAATCTTACACGTTATGGGATAATAGAAGCTGGAGGACATTTTGCCAATTTCAAGTCGTAAGTTTCTTGTTCTCGTAGACTTGTAAGGTGTACTGACAGAGCTTTTTACTATACTAGTGAGGGCTTCCCAGTATGTAATGTACTGATAATTAGGTGCTAGTGGAGGAATTATTTTGGGTGGTAAGAATGGCTTTTTTATCTTGATACCTTCTACCAGAGGAAAATATTTTACATAAGTGTGTATATATATATATATATGCATTCTCAAGCATCCACAATTTCAAAAATAATGAAACTAAATTCACTATTTAAACATATGTGATCTAACCATTGTATATTAATAGTTAAAATCAGACAGGGAAATGTTAAGAGGACGAGCGAAGTTATCTTAATATATTCCTTATTATTAATATTATGAGTAAAGTCTATAGAAAGAAAATGTTGTGTTATGTAATTTTATAATATTTATATTATATGACACTTTTATAAAAATTGCATATTAAGAAAGAGGTTTAAGTTTCAGTTGTTTTTTTTTGTTTTTGTTTTTTTAATTTAGGAAGAAAATTTGGGATTTAGGCTTTTCATTGCAAACCCTTGAAAGGATTCATTTTTGGATGAAATTGGGAAAGGGAGGGTGGAGGAAGTATAAGGTTAACAAAATTTATAATTGTTATATCTTTATTTTTATTTGAGTTAGGAAAAATGTTATGGGACATAATAGGTATAAAACATTTATGTTCTGTAGTGTTTTTACAAAAAATGCTAGATAAAAAAGAAATGTTTGAATGTAACCACTATTCCCCCTCTGGGTATAACCCCTTTTTCCTGGTCAGTCTAGAGCAAAGTTTAGCACTCATATCTTTTATACTCATTATTCTCTCTGGCTTGTAAATTAAGTTTTGTTATTGTTTTTCTTATTTATGTTTATCTTTAATGTAGTATGGGAAATATGCTTAGACTACACAGCTCCTGCCTGAAGAGGTTTTTAATATTTTTTTTACTATTTAAGCTTTCTTTTGCAAATTAATGAACAATTTATTAATTTTATTTTTTAGAAATCTAGAAGAGAGTAAGTTGGGTTATGGACTTTTCCTTTCACTATTATTTTTGGTTTTATTTATTTTTTAATCTTATTTATATCCATTTTGAATGAAACATGGAAAATCTTAGTTTTCATAGCTTTTTGTGAAGCCTTTTAAGTAATTTAGTGAAATCATTTTTGAGAAATAAAATTGTTTTGTTCTTATTGAATGAATAGGAGGGGGGGGGGGGTTTACCTGAAATCAAAAGTGTGAACATAAACTTTTTTTTTTTTATGTAATGGGAGTAATATTTATTTGAGAGTATTGATAATTAACTCAAATTTTCTAACACAGGTTTATTGATAGATTAAATATTTTAAAAGTGGTAGTTTGCCTGTACCATACATTTTAGTTTTATGGCCTAGATCCTGAAATTAGTTGTCTTTCTTGAAGAAATTTTACTTTTAGTCTATAAATAAAAAATAAAAGGGTGAGTTTTTTATAAAGTGAAATCGAACAATTGAAGTGTAGATTTGCTGAAAAGACAAGTGCTAGTAATAAATGTTTTTTAGCTGCAGCACACATGGTTCATCTTGAATTTTTTTAAATTTTTTATTTGTTTATTTTGTTATATATTTTATTTAATTTTACTTTAAAATTTATTTATTATTTATACATCGNAGTTGAAAAGAAAAAATACAATAAATAAAAATAAAATCAACAATAAAGCAAATAAATGGGCATCACTGTGCAGGGAGAAAGGGCCCATCGATACCACTCCCAATAAGTTTAGGCATTAAAGCCCAGGAGGTTGCCTAAAATTTCCGTTTTAGTCGCCGGGGAGGATTGGAGTCCGACGACAGGGATTGGGCATATGGATTGGGATGAAATTGGAGTTTACTGTGGAAGAGCTTGAATCAGGTGAAGATAATGTCTTTGACAAGAGGAATATTAAAGTCGTGATGACGGGTAGAGTTAGACACATAATATGGAGCGTTAGCAATTATTCTGAGAATTTTTGGCTGAAAGGATTGTATTCGTTGGATATTGGAAGGCTTAGCGGCACCCCACAGTTCTGTACCGTAGTTCTAGATTTGTCGTATTGTGGTCTTGTAGATGGTCAGTTTATTTTCAAATGAGAGGTGTGAGCGCCTATTTATAAGGCTGTATAAGAGTCCATAACATCTGTTGAGTTCTTGTCGTTTGATTTTAGTATGTTCATGCCAGTTGAGTCGTGAGTCAAGGTGGAACCCAAGGTAACGGACTGAATCAGAGAGAGGTATAAGAATGTTATTGTATGTTACATTATCAGGGGAATCTTTTCTTAGTTGAAAATTTACTTGTTCGCATTTGGACTTATTTATTTTAATTCTCCTTTTACTGCACCACTGCTGAATCCTTGTCGGACCCTAAAGAAACGATTAGAAAGATAAGATTTGAGGATTAGGTAGATGGTACTTGGAAATATGGATTTCAGCTTATATAACAGTCGAGTATGCCATAATCGGTCAAATGCTTGAGTGACATCTAAGAATGCACCAGGACAAAATTCTTTTCGCTCGAGGGAAGTGGAAATAAAGTCTACAACGCGAAACACCTGCTGGACAGTAGAATGATGGGGTCGGAAGCCGAACTGATGATTAGGAAGAATATTTAAAGAAGTTATTATAGGTATTATTCGTTTTAGAAGAACTTTCTCAAATACCTTGGAAAGTAAAGGAAGAAGGCTAATTGGTCGATAGGATAATGTGTTCGAAGAAGATTTACCGGGTTTGGGAAATTGAATTATTCCAGAATATTTCCAGAGAAGTGGAAAATGGGTGATTCAAAGGACACAATTATAGAGGTAAGTGAGGAAAACAATTGCCTTTTGGGGTGATAAGGTCATAGCCGAGTGCTTATACTTGCGCTTAGGCAGATGGTTTATAATGTACTTGACCTCAGAAGGTGTCACTGTCTTAATCGGTAAGGACATTGGTAATGGTATATCCAGTGACTCCTCAACCTCCGCGATATCGGACAAGTTATCGGGATCTGAATGAGGAGTGAATGTTTGCTTTAGATGCTGGGCAAACATTTGTGCCTTGTCTTTGTCGGAAGAGGCCCAGGAACCATCTTCTCGACGTAAGGGTGCAGAAGATTCATGATACTTCAGAATCCTGCGAGTAGCAATCCAGAAGGATTTGTCTCCTTTTGTGAGGCAAGCCAGGTAGGCATTAAATGCCTTATTTCGTAAAGCCCCTAGTTTTTGCTTTACGAGACGAGATAGCTGGTTGAACTCCCTACGATCTGAGGTATGTCTGTACCTCTGGAAAAGAAACTGCAAATGTTTCGCATTATAATCTCCGCCAGAGAGGAAACGGGAACCTAAGGATTTAAAATGCTCTTGGAATTGGCTAGCGGTGATAGATTTGTTAGGAGGGTAATATACTGCAGGAAAGGTAATTGGGGAAGTATGATGGACACTGAAGTGGATTGGAGCGAATCTGTAGGAGTGGAATGTATTAAATAATGAGTATGGGAAGTGCGAATGAGGAGCGCAGTTCCACCATGAACTCGTCCATCTGGGTGATCAGTTCGGTAAGTTGTATAGCCTGTTGAGTTTTTTATTTTTTGTTTGTCGTTTTTCAGTAAGTAAGAGTACGTTTATACATTTGTCTTCTAGAGTTAGTTTGAGTTCGTTTGTATGTGTTTGAATGCCGTTAGCATTCCAGAGGAGGACAGAAAAGGATCTAGGAGAGAAGGAGTTCATTTACTGCCAGACGAGGAAGTCATATTAGAGACTACTGCTGACAGTAGGTTTAGGAGAGGCGCGAAATTCCGAGAAAAAGGATTGGAGTATGGATTGGAAATCATTAGATATTGACGGTGGAGGAACATGAGAGATGGCAGGTCGCTCTCCCCAGGGAGGCTGGAATTGAGGAAGAGGATCTTCTTGTCAGGGCTGGTAGGTCGCCTTTGCATAAGAATAACCTGCTTCCACTTTTCTTGTTGGGGTTGCTGGAGGTCTTCGAGCTACAGGTGCTGAGTCCTGCTGTCTGGTGGGCTGGATCCGCTGCTTCAAATCGTAGACCTGGCAGCCTTTATAATTGACGGGATGGTTTTTCTGGCAAAGGGCGCAGACAGCAGGTGCACTGCAAGATTTCTGACAGTCCCCTGTGAGATCCCTCCACATTTGACACATCGGGCACCATACTCACAGTACCTTTTAGTGTGACCATATTCCCGGCATTTGTGGCACTGAACTATGTCTCTTCGAGTGAGGGGCTCCTCCACTCGTATTCTGCATAGGCAAAGTGAGGTTATATTGTAAATCTCGTCTATATTGCTTGTGGGTTCCAGATCTACAAAGAACAAGGGCAATGGAGACTTTGTATGACCGTCATTACCAGGCCTGCTTGTTGTTATGTTAATGGCATTTCTGACCTGGAAGCCAAGTTCTGTGAGCTCCTATTTGATATAATCAGTAGAGATTGAGTGTGGCGGATGACGACCCTGACTGCACGCTTTTCCTTTAGTTGGTAAGTGTGAAGCTGGGCGTTTGTCTCTTTTAGATAGCTCACTATACCTCTGTAGGTGTCAGGGCTATCTGGCATTATTTTAGTGTCTTGCTGACGATTGACACATGTCTATATCCCGCGGCCGACTCGCTCATCGAGTTGAGTGCACATTAGGCGAAAGGTTTGCACATTTCTGACAAAAATGGCAGGTGGTCGGGGTATGCGTTTGGTGGTGGTTTCCATCTCCTCTCCAGTTATGTTTTGAAGAGGCTGAAAAGGATTAAAAGTTGTGAAAGATGATAGGTTTTCATTCCTATCTGTCACTTCGTTGGCGGCGGGTGTGATGGTCACTCCTCAAGAGATGCTGGGGCGTGGCTGTAGTTGGTCTCCCTCCAGGCGGAATGCCGCCTCTTATCTTTAGGAGGGGTCATGGGTGCACCACGACGCTTCCCTTTTCGCCCTCCACTAGCAATCACCTGATGATAATGATTGCCTCCCATAATTTATTCATTAATTTATAATTTAAAAAAGAAAAGTGGCCGAGTTTCGAGCCTGTAACGCTGGGTTAAGAGACTCGAACGGAGCCTCTTACTAAACAGGCTGAGTGATAAGGGAGGCTATGAGAGCTTAGCGCGGCGAGGTGGGGGCCGGGCCCTGTCGTCCCCAGTCGCTAAGGATAATAGTCGATGTGGTCTCAGGATCTGCCGATATATGTGAACGAATAAATATTCGACTGATTGATTGAGATGCAACAGTAAATATGTCCCCTTGGACAATGGAAATAAATGATAAAACTCCTACCCTGTATCCAGTTTAAAGTGTACATGAGAAACTTAAAGACTTTAACCAGATGTATTACGGGTCAAGCTTGGAGCCTTCATGGGAATGACCCTGAGACAGGTGGTACGCGCGTATGAACCGAGGAGCTGTTGGTTAGAAGTTTGAAAATGTAAGGACTCTGAGAGTGGAAGGTACGCTAAAGGAAGATACCTAAGAAGGTATTGGCGTATTAGCTTGTGATGTATGAATCCCTGGTAGCCCAGAATATATGTAACCTAATAAAGCTATTCATTAATGGTTTTAGTATATTTATGAGGTCGGCAGACAAACCACTGTACACTACGTAACCATAGTCGAAATGGGGAAGAAAAACGTATGGAACTAGAATATTTTGGGTTAGAGCGTGATGGGAACGGCGGAAGAATTTAAGAATGGAGATAGAACGACGAAAGATTTTGGATACGTGGGTTTCCTTGATTATATATATATATATGCGAGTAGC
>KZ806867.1:232073-243483 GCA_000696205.2 Oncopeltus fasciatus
ACTCTTGATATCACATTATATTATAATTCTCTATTATACTAATTTCAAATATTACTGTATTCTCATGACATTGTATTTCTACAGCCCTGAAGATGGCTTACAATGTAAGCCGAAACGTTGGCAGATAATCCTTCATTAAAAAAATACATTTTTTTAATTTGTGTTTTTTGGATCTACCTCGACCGAACCCCAACTAAAATCATCTTAGAATAATCAATAATATTATAGAGAATGTGCGTTACATACTTATCATTATAGAATTTTTCCCGAAAGAATACTGTTTATCAGAATTTTGTTGAGAAAATTTGATAAATATGAAAGTTTTGCATCAGCGCTTGAGATATACAAACAACTTGAAGTAAATCATTTTGCACTAAAAGCGACGTGCCAAATTTCATTTTTACATTAAACGTACCGAATATCATTATGATTTACTGAAAACTCTCTACAATAGACCATACACACACCTTAACTAATAATAACTAATTGTAGATTCCAGGCCGTAAAATTAAAATTTTATTAAATACTTGAGATACAAGTAAAACCTCAACCCTAGAAATTTAATTTCGCTGAGTAAATCTTAAAATGTATCAATTATAAATAAGCAAAAATGTGTTGACTTTCATTACTCTAAACTAAATGTTTCGCCCGCTAGATCGAAAAAAAAAACAACAAAACAACGTTGTTTACTCGCACTTGATATTGTAAGTATTCCTTGTTGTTGTCAGTCCTGTTCATTCGATTTTGCGCAATAACGCTTTTTATATTTTATTTTACTTATTTTTAATTCAACATACCGCATTTCATTAAGAATTACTGAAAACTCACTACTTTAGACCGTTGACAGTCTCACCAGACACACACACCCACACTCTTATATATATATATATATATATATATATATGGGGAATGAGGCTTCCATAAGAAAGATACTCTTCTTCCTGCGAGGCGTCAGCAAACCAACTCAAATCTGTATGTATGGGGTAGGATATCACTCTCCACGTTTGGTACTTTCTTCTCCTTCTTATTGACATAAACAAAAATTACGTGAATAATTGTAATGAACATTACCTTGAACATAAAAAAGTAAATTTAAAACTTTTCTTTATAAATATTTTATTTGGTTGTGGTTTTTTATCCCACGTAAATTTTAAACAATTAATGAGAGGGAATAGAATAAAAAATCTATCTGTCCCNTTTCTTCAACTTATTCTAATACCTTCACGTTTTGAATAATTTAAAGCCCTGTCAAGCACCTCCACAACTGTTTCTGTACCTTCAGGTCGATTAGCCTAAATCATTTTACCCATATTTCCGCTTATTGCTTTTCCGCCCTGTCGCTATCCCTTTGCACCCCACCCTCAAATAATTTTTTTTTTTAAATCCATTAATTTAGGTTGTTATAGTGGTCGAAATAATCCTGATTCCTGTATTTTATTAACTAATTTATAGTAAATATATTAAAGGGTATTTATAGGGCGTAATAACCTAGAAATTGATTGCTCTCCATTATGATCTACTAATTAGAATCTGTCTAAAATCTAGTATCTTTGTGGATTTAATTCCTCTCCAATGGAGGTTTTTCTCCCGCTTTCATAAAATAGCCTTTGAATGGCATATAAAGGAAATCTTCCCTTTCATATAACGCTGAGGAATTTTATTAGACGACTGAAGATTCCGTCATTACGTTATATGAAGGCCGCCCTGTGGAAGTGTTCAACTCTGATATAATCTCTGTTATTAGGTGGCGAGTGATCTCTGACTAAATTGTTACTGGGCTTGGATTTTCAAAAGTGGATCCACAAGCTTTTATCAGCTGTTCAAAGGGAAGAGCGAGTGCGATATACTTCTAAATTTTAAGAAATCTGTGGTGAGAACTCTATTCAAACACTTCATCTTATTATTTTTGTTGATGAAACGATGGTCCTTTATTACGATCCTAAAAGCAAAGACGAGTCATTAGAATGCTTGGTAAGGGGTAAAAATTCTTAGAGAGACAGATATAAATGCGACAAAAAAAAAAATTAATTTTCACGATTTTTATGGTTTATCTATTAATGATTGATTTCTAATAATGTTGCACTGTAGTAAATAGAACATACTATCTATTTCTAATGCACATTTTGTTAGCAATATGTATGAAAAAGGTGTTGGGGATATTGTATATAGGTGTACTTCTACTGCATGATAACGCACCTGTACACACGACTGCTGAGTCCGACTCCCATTACTGACTGCGGTATCACAAAACAAAAACGCCCATCGTACTTCCCCTGGGGCCGGGTCGTGATCAGAAAACGCACCGACCTGTTTTTCTTTTTCTTTTAAAATGACAATTGTAATTTATTTTACAGGGATCTCAATTATTATTAAAAATTTTTCTGATGTGAGCCCCCAAAAAGTTACTTCTCTCAGTCCGCTTCCTGTCGGTTGTGGTGAATTAATTCATTATCCTGGGAGACTAGGAAACCCCAGTGGATTAGGGCACACATCTGGCTAGTAAACAGGAAACGCAGGTTCGAGTCCCTCCGTGGACTTAACTTTTTTAAAAAAATAAATGGTTGGTAAATACACTGCCGGACAAAATTAAAGGATCACTTCAATATTTTGAAATTACTGAACTGTATAGGGTATTTTTGAAAATATTCTTTTTTCTTTGGAAGTCACACTTTATTCTAAGGGTAATAAAAAATTCTTTTCTAGAAATTTTTAATAGGAAAACAAATCAAAAAATAAAAATGTCCTACAGTCTCAAAATGAAAAAGTAAATCTTTGAAATGAAATGAAATAACAAAACTGAATAAAAAGGAATAATTCGAGAAAAACGATCAATAATTGGTATTCCCACCTCTAGCTCTGATAATTGCTTCCATTCTCCTGCCCATTCCAGCGACCAGGGCTCTTACATGTTGTTATGGGATGTTGTTCCACTCTTCCACTAACATTTCCCTTAAATCTGCCAAATTTTGTGGGTCTCGGGCGCGGACACGTCTTCCAAGCATGTCCCATACATGCTCTATTGGGTTCATATCTGGACTTCTGGGTGGCCAAACCATAACGTCAATTTCTTTTTGTCTGAGGAAATTTTGCACTGATCGAGCCTCGTGAGGTCGGGCATTATTGCGCATAAAAATAAAGTTACCTGCGATATTTCTGGCGAAAGGTATTACATGTGGCTCAAGTACCTCCCTAATGTACGTGTCAGCAGTTATAGAGCCACAGTACCAACTCTGTACGGGAGTTTAAATTTATGCCCCCCCACACCATCACTGACCCACCACCAAACGCTACCCTTGGAGAAAAAGTGCATGCAGCATACCTCTCTCCCCGCCTTCGCCATATCTTTTCCCGTCCATCTGGAATCGGAAACAGAATCTTGACTCATCGCGGAATAATACGAGTCTCCAATCTTCCTGAGTCCAGTTTATGTGCTCCCGAGCAAACTTCAAGCGCTCAACCCGGTGTTCCCTGGAGAGAAGAGGTCCAGTAGCTGAAGGATGGGAGGTCAATCCATAATCGTTGAGTCATCTTCTCACGGTTCGCTCTGAAATTTGCACATTCCTGAACCTCTGGAGGAGACCACGCAGACTGTTACCAGTTGATCGGCGATCCCGAAGAGCATGCAGTTGCAAAAATCTCTCGTCACGGTGGGAAGTTGACCTCGGACGGCATTGTCCGACTTTTCTTGTATGCCCTCCAGTTCGACGGTGCCTATTAAGCACCCTGGACACTACGGATTGTGACCGCTGGAGCCGTTGCGCAATATGCCTTTGACAAAAACCCTTCTTCACTCAAAGCAACAGCACAAATTGATTCCTCTTCGGTCAATGCTCATCTGTTGGCCATCACAACGTTCTTACTAATCTCACAAGTAAAAACTAAAGTCTCCTAAATGTTAGAATGTTAGAAAATCTTCAATAAGATGAATCTTTGCTAACAACTAACCATTTACTGATAGGAAGAAAGAAAAGAAGATAAGAAAACCTTAGGCTTTTTGACATGGTAATGCCTAGAAGATATCAAAATGAACCGTGAAAGAATAAGTTCATACAGTATATTAAGTGAGGGGATCTTCATACCACCTTGCAGAACACCTTTCATGGGATTCGCCCGCGCAGGTATTGTATCCTGGCGAGTTCGTTCCACTCAACAAGTGCTTTATATTTAAATGAAGGAGTCACGGGATGGTCCCTTCAGATACGCCTTCTCAAACCTCCAACTCCCGCCTATTTTGCATTCATCTACTTCTTTTTATTTTATTTTTTTTTTTAAATAATATATTCAGTATCGCTCTCGCAGCTACATAGCTTATTTAGTGGACAACAGCCCATCACGTAGAACTTGATAAACCATGCATCCTCAGCATGTTTTTATTTAAAATTGTAATTGAGGAAATGTTATAATTAAATTTTACTGGTTAAAACTTCCAGCTCATTGAAGTAGTATAAACTAAGCAGATTTCTCGTATGACATAAATGAGTGTTAATAACGAATTATAATAAGAAAAAATACATATATATNTACTTTGGAAGTAGCTAAAATTTAAAGAAAGAAGTAATGAATGTTGCTTCTAATTCTTTAAATGTTTTATTGATTTCTTGAAAAATAAAAAAAGTCACTTAGATTATTCTCTTTTTATTAATAATACTCTTCGTACATATTCACTCAAATATTTTTGCGAATATTATCAAATATTTGACATGGTTGGAGGTTCGTTGGCCATCGAGTATTTACATACTTAACTTGTAAGTCACCATAAGGGTGATAGTGATGTCTGGAGAAATCTCCGAGGGAGATTTATGGTCACATCTCAGAGTGCAGAACTACTAAACTGCAGGATTTAGTTTAGTTCTGCACTCTGAAATGTGACTATAAACCTCCCTCGGAGATCTCTCCAAACATCACTATCACCCTTATGGTGACTTACAAGTTAAGTCGAAATGTCGGCAATAATAAAATAATTACCCAACAATTTTGGAGTATTTTATTTTTTCTGATCCCGGCCGAAACCCTGACTAATTTCCCCAGCATTATCAGATATTATTGATTTTAAATAATTGTGAAAATTTCTTGTTCAATTTCACAAGCCTACCTTTACTTACTGATTATGTGCGTTAGAGATATATTAAATAACATTAACACATATTATATATATATAGGGAGAGAGAGAGAGAGGGGATATTCTATAAAAAATAGGATAGCAATTTTTGTAATAATGAAACCAAATTTGAGATTTGTGCTTCTTTTCGCAAAACGTGGATTTGAGCGTTCAATAGTTTAAAGATGTAATCATTAATAAATGTAATATATAGTCAATAAAATTCGAACACCAATTTCTTGAAGGTAAGTGAAAAAGAAACCTTTTAACTTATAGTTTTTAGAAGTTTTTAACGTTTTAAGAAGTAATGTTAATATTGGGGTTGTTCTCATAATAGATTTTTTAAAAAAAAATTTTCGATATTTTTTCCGATCCTACCTAATAGATACCAAAATGACAGACACGCACACTCGCACACTCAGTTTATAAATCTGTCTGTCAAAACTCTACCACAGTTTTGGCTTTTCTTTATGAAATTCGACATGCATCTGTTGAATACCAAACGAAAAGCAAAGTTTGATATTTTTAATTTTTGATATAAAAATGTAATAATTAATAACTGTTTTTATTTCTTTTTAAGATACTAATTTTTATTTTAATTTGAAATTTTATAAAATACTGTCAAACTGAATTACTTTTAGAATATTAACGAAAATNTATATATAAATCTTTTAAATATAGCTCACTTCTGTTCATTTTTATGCTGGAGGTAGAGGTTTTAGATTAGATCTTGATTAGACTAACGGGCTAGATTTCTAAACCTGTAAGAAGAAGTGGAGTAATCGCTCAATACTCATAAATACATTCTCAAGTATCTTCTTTAATGTTCGTTATTATTAAAAATATTATACGTGTATGATACTTATTTAATACATTTTTTTCATTATGCTTATTACAACAAAGATATATTCATCTACGGGGTGGCCTCCCCTCTTCATACAGTCATTCTTTTTCAATAAAAATGAATCTGATCAACACTTCAAGAAATTAATCCAAATAACAATAATTTAGTTTATATTTTCCTCCTAACTCTCAAATGCACATTCTTAAATCTTTCTTTGGTAATCATTTCTTTGGTAAACTAAGCGAATTCCCTAGTAACGTTGTTTAGGAATATTTGTACTTTAAATGTTCATGTGATGTAAAATATATCTTTTGCCAATAAATCAATTTGTGTTGGACTTCATTACTTTAATACTAAATAAATAATACTTTTACTCCCAGTTGAAAGGACTATATTTAAATAATAAATAAATATGTAATTTAATGTAAATTTAAATATTTGCAAAAAATTTAAATATATGTAAACTTATTTATTTAAATCTATTTACATTTAAAAGTAACAACATTTCGTTAAGGAAACAACTAATTTATGTTTATAAAACGTTTATTTAAATTTCACTGCGAAACTTCTTAAATATATATTATTTTGGGAAAAAAATCAACAATGAATTTTGTCACACTAACTAAATATTACCCATGCTGAATTGCAAACTTTTTTTTCGTACTCTCATTTCAGGTAATCACCGCATCCTATTTGTTCGATTTCCTAAATAACGAATTGAGCTATTTTCTTTTTTAAACTCTCAAGTTAAACTTGTTGTCATAGACTGTCGAATTAAACTTTAGTTTTTCGGTAAACCCAAGCTACTAATCTCATGAGCTACATTCCTTAGGGCGCTTGTGTGTGTCTATCGACCCCCGTGGCATAAAAAATTATATAAGTAAAATCTATCATACTTACACTAATGTTCCATAAGATTTATTTGTCAAAAACTGAATTGATTAAATGGGAAGAATCAAAAATAAGTTNATAGAACAAAATTGGTGTAAAATAAAATTGTATAACATTTTAATTGAATGGTATTTAAAAACAATAAAACGAGAAATTAAGGAAAAGATAATTAAGAACTTTGAATTTTGAGAGTTGAGCGAGACCTCTAATTTACTAATATAGAAACGATATTCGGTATTTATGGTTTTAAGTGCAAACCCTTAAATGTATTCATTTTGGCTGAAATCGGCTAAGAGAAATGAGGGTGTGGGGGTTTTAGAGAGGGACCTATTTTTATAAAATCTTAGTTGTTCTATGAGTGACGAGTGAGTTTATAGAACTTAATAGTTTATAAAACGTAAAATTTAATTTTCTAATTTATTTAAATTGTGCAGGGAGCCAGAAAAAAAATCTTACTACCTCTGCCGAGAATCGAACCCGGGTCTCCCACTTGCCGGACGGGCATGCTACCAGTTAGACCACCCAGGAAAGTCGACAATTTCAGGCTCCCCGCCCCTCACTACGAGTCAACCCCCACATATGACGAATGTATCGTCTATACTCGAAGGAGCCAACATTGCTAGCTATTTATTAGATTCTTGTTTGGCAAAGGGCCATAACCTGATATTCAAACCATGATGATACTTGTGGTATTACATATGTGTATTACACAAAAATTACATAAGTGGTATCACAAATGTGAATTATGGGATTACTTTACCACAATTATTATCGTGGTTTGTGATTTTCGAACGTTTATTCTATTTTCGATAATTTTGACTAAGATGTTTGTTACTGAAGACATTTACGAATGTAACTAAGATGAATGAGCGCTTTTCCTACTTTTTCTTCCTAGTCTATCATTATCAAAGTTTAGTTGTCATGACTTTTATACTAATTGTTCTCTCCTGCATTTAAATTAAATTTCGTCATTTGCTCTCTTTTATTTCCACCTTCATGAATCATGGGAAATCTTATCTCATCATATCATATCAGGAAGGCAATCTCGAGCCCTGATGCTTTTCCGCTTTTGACAAGAGAATGCAACTTCTGGAGGCATTTATATGGAAGAACTAAAAAGATGTTAGCTGAAATGAATGAAATTATATTAGTGGTTTTAGGTTCAGAAATTATGAAAAAACATTTCAGTGATTATTGTGAAGAAAAGGAACCATTTCCAGCCTCTATATCATATTATATTAGTGGCTTTAGGTTCAGAAATTATGAACAAACATTTCAAGAAAAGGAACCGTTTCCAGCCTCTATATCATATTATAATAGTGGCTTTAGGTTCAGAAATTATGAACAAACATTTCAAGAAAAGGAACCATTTCCAGCCTCCATATCATATTATATTAGTGGCTTTAGGTTTAGAAATTATGAAAAAACATTTCAGTGAGATTATTGTGAAGAAAAGGAACCATTTCCAGCCTCTATATCATATTATATTAGTGGCTTTAGGTTCAGAAATTATGAAAAAACATTTCAGTGAGATTATTGTGAAGAAAAGGAACCATTTCCAGCCTCTATATCATATTATATTAGTGGCTTTAGGTTCAGAAATTATGAAAAAACATTTCAGTGAGATTATTGTGAAGAAAAGGAACCATTTCCAGCCTCTATATCATATTATATTAGTGGCTTTAGGTTCAGAAATTATGAAAAAACATTTCAGTTATATTAAGAAGAAAAGTAACTATTTCCAGCCTCTATATCATATTATATTAGTGGCTTTAGGTTTAGAAATTATGAATAAGAATTTCAGTGAGATTATTGTGAAGAAAAGGAACCATTTCCAGCCTCTATATCATATTTTCTTTCTTGTTTAAATTGTTAGCTAAATGAGAACAATCGTTCTTTAACTATGATTCTCTATCTATCTCAGTTTTCGATTTTAATCTATATAATCCATGCAACACATTTATACCAACTTTTGAAACTAGTGAGAATTGAAGATAAAAGAGCATGGGTACTGAAAGTGAGTCTTCATGAAGGGAATTTCTTTGAGAATTAAGCCAGACGACCATCATTCACGACTGGTCTAGATGTAGTTCATGAATGGGAAGGAAGAAGGATTTCGGACAGAGGGAGAAAACTCATAGTAATAAAGGTTGTAAAATTGTAATGTAGACAGGATAGATTTTGATATCTTAGAGAACACAAACGAAAATTGGATGGCATATTTCACTAACTTTTTGTCACACAATATCTATACATTTACTTCAGAAGGTTCGGTATAAAGCAAGTACGTGACTATTTATAAATAGACTCTCGCAATCTCCTATAAGAGCCATCTTTTTTCGGTGCAGCCAAGTGAGAATAAAGCCATATTTGTTAACTGCTGTAGGTTGTCAAGGGCAGGATGAGGTGGTATACTGAGGCTAAGTACAAAGAAAGTCGTTTAGGGAAATGAAAGTCCCATGAGCTCAGGGAATCTTAGCTTATGCCAACACAAAGCCCCTGCACTAAGTCCATCTCTACAAGAGAGTTTCCCCCACAGCTTTCCTCCTCATCCGTCCGGGAGTTTGAGAAGGAGCTGTGTGATATACTGTACCAAGAGTATACGTACACACTAGCTTCCATGGTTGGATTCAAACCATTGTTGCGGCACATATCTGATCAAAAGTATGAAAATTCTGATCAAAATCCTGCAGTGCGTCTCTACAAAACGAACACGGCCCATTGCTCATCTCATTTCACTTGTCTCCGGAAGTCATTGAAGTCATTCTGCAATGTTTTCTATCCCTCTGTCTGACACTTCTTCTTCCAGCAGAGGTAAATAATAGTTTTATTACCACAAAATGTTTTTGAACATTCACTGATTTATTCATAAATTGAACAAAATGTAGTGAACTTAACATGAAATTTAGTAAAGAATACATTTCTAGGAATATGCGGGAAAAGCTTAAGACCTAGATTCAACTGAAAGTTATTTTATGATCAAATATATCTAGTGGACTGGAAAATAATTATAATTTTTTTTAAGTATCTGTCATATGAAGAATCTCATGAGCTACATTCCTTAGGGCGCTTGTGTGTGTCTATCGACCCCCGTGGCATAAAAAATTATATAAGTAAAATCTATCATACTTACACTAATGTTCCATAAGATTTATTTGTCAAAAACTGAATTGATTAAATGGGAAGAATCAAAAATAAGTTAAACAACAATTAAAACGCTTTTATTGCCATAATAGTAATAAAAGTATTTTGAAAGTGATTGTGCTTATTCCTTGAATTTGTGACTTAAATTAAGAAATTATATACAATTCACGCAAAACACATTATGGATTTCTAATTAATATAATATAAGAATAAGAATAATATAAATTATTTTATAATTTCTTATATTAGAAATTATATAAGAATATATTCTAAGTTCATGAGATTTGTTCAATTTCTAATGGTTAAGCGAAACACATCAGGTTTTTTGGAATAATTTATAGGCTTTACAAACTAATAACAGCAAGAGCCAGTTATTTTAGTTAGACAAAGTAAATTAAATATAGATATCGTTTTCCAATGGAAGCTATAAGTCAGGGAGTTTGACAGAAAAATCACAAGAGGTTTATATTTCTTCTCGGCCATCAAAGAATAGTTAAACGAAGCTTGACTGGACCCAAGATAGATGGTCATTCTGTTCGGAAAGGCTCCGCCATATTTGAGAGTAATGGCCAATCTATGTGCCTGGTTTATCGCCAGGGCTGTAGGACCCGTTAGAGCTGTTAATTGAACGAGTCGTCGAGTCAGGACTCACTTGAGCGGATGTGGGTCGATAGTGATTTGGGTTAGTTTCAAGAGGAACGCATGACTTGGTGAACGAGCGCACAGAGGTATGCGAAGGTATCAATCACTCGTCAGCAATGACACGATTCCGTCCGGGGCCCCGTTCTGGCTTTTCTAAAACTCTTCGCTTGTACCCGACGAACACTTGTTCATTTCGGATTATGAAAATGTCCACAAGCCGCAACATCCTTTGGGGAAGAAGCCACTAACAGAGCAAAAATGAAGGATTCAGTGAATGAACTCTAAAGGTTCTGCCATATTTCTGCGAGTCGTTCACGCATCCAGAAGACACTTGATCAAAGTGTTCAGTGCTTCTCCATTAAAATCTGTCTTTGATCAGCATTCTTTGCAGGGGATTTCGGATTTTTAAATTAAATGATATGTACTTTGCTTTATTTGAAATTTGTTCTCAATCTTGCGGTTTGAACATTATAATTTGATTTATTTTTAATACATTATCAATATTATCAAAGGTAAACAAAACAAAACAATTCTTAATGCAGGTCTGTGAATTGGCATATAATCAAATAAAAAATAACGTTTTTTGCTACTCACGTTATTTCACTAATAGCTTGAGAACTACTATAGGGCTAGAATCATTAGCTCAATAAATAGTCAATAATATAAACCAGGATGATTTAAAACATTTTAAATTTTGCAAATAAAATTCATACATGTTTATATTAATTATATTTCTTATTTAAAAGTCCTACAGTTTAAAAGTCCTATGAAAGAAATCCATATTTCCCCCC
>KZ806867.1:262808-282352 GCA_000696205.2 Oncopeltus fasciatus
CAAAGTTTAGCAGATCCTGCTCAGTTTTTATATATTTATTTTTTCATATAATAATAAATAAAACAAAACACTTCACATGAAACACACCACGTTGAATATTAATGTAGTTGGTGGTTAGTTATAATTGGTATAATTGGTTGAAGTATATTATGATTGGTTAAGAATTGCGATTGAGAAATTAATAAGGGTTTCGGCAAGGATGAGAAAAATTATTGGGTAATTACTTTATTTTATTATTGCCTACGTTTCGACTTAACTTGTAAGTCATTATCAGGGCGATAATGATGTATGGGGAGATCTCCTAGGGAGGGGAGGTTTATGGTCACATCTCAGAATGCAGAACTAAACGGAAAGCTTGCCGTTTAGTTCTGCATTTTGAGATGTGACCATAAACCTCCCTAGGTTATTTCTCCATACATCATTGTAGCCCTGATGGTGACTTACAACTTAAGTCGAAACGTAGACAATAATAAAATAAAGTAATTACCCAATCATTTTGGAGTATTTATTTATTTTTTTATCCTGGCTGAAATCCTTACTAATTTTCACAGCATACTTCTCGATGGGCAACCAAACTTCAACTATTTTTTCTAATACTACTCTAAATTCATAACTTTCGAGCAGGATACTGTACAAGAGAAGTTACAAGTGAGGGATTCACTTCTGGTATTTGTGTAGCAAAACGTTTGACCAAAGCCGAAAGGTATGGGTCAGTAGAGGGGATGATTGTCGACCACTGGGCCGTGGCAATGAGTAGCTTTCGCTGGGCTCGGAGTATCGCTACTTCCCCCGGAATCGCAGTCTCCAGCGGAAGGAATCTCACTTCTCACTCAAAGGCCACCGTAAACTAGCAAGTCCTGGGCTGTCTGTCACTCTAATTTTTGGATGAAAACTGAAGCAAATTACTAATAATATAGTAGTAGTAGTAGTAGTAGTAGATCATTGGAGGGCAATCAATTTCTAAGTTATTACAACCTATAAATACCCTTTAATATATTTACTATAAATTAGTTAATAAAATACAGGAATCAGGATTATTTCGACCACCATAACAACCTAAATTAATGGATTTTTTTTTATTTAAATATTATTATTATATATTTAATAAATTATAATAAATAAATTATTATTAACTAAAATAATAAATAATATCTCAGTCTTTAATTTAGATTTTCCGGGCTATACCTGCTTTTTTAAGAAAGTTTAACAGCCCATCCACTGTAGAGGNTGCCTCCCAAAAGTTAAAGAGATTTATTCCAGAAGAGCGACCAAAGCACTTTTTCAAGTAAGAAACTTTCGAACCATAATGAAAACGATTAAATTTGAGGATATAAACTGGGGCTTTTTCCTCTTTTAAGCTACTCCGTGCTTTAAATAACGGAAATACCTAAGTCTATATCCCCTCAAAGAATGGCAAAAAGGGGCTTCAAAAGTTCAATGTGCTCAAAGTGTATTAGCTAACCATAACGAAATTCAAAAGGTAAAAGAAAGTTTTCCAACAAAAAATAAAGTTGACATATAAGTAGCTAGCTTATATACACAGATTCTCTAGTCGGTATAACGAAGAAATTACTCACCCTTGACAAAAGTCCGTAATTCATTGGTCGTTGGAGGTTAAATAGGTTCACCAATAAGAGGTCTAACAATGACCTGAGAAATCCCCTTTTCCCACTCTGGCTATCTTGGTGCGACTTTGCAAAAGGGTTTAAGAACAACATCGATCATTCAGTATTGGGGAGCTAAAAATGGCCCAATGAAATAAGAAAAAAAAATATATATACATATATATATATACATGTACGTATATAAACGGACATTGATATTAGCGTCCATTTAACTGATCTGAACTTAAGATTTTATTAAATTTTCTTAGTTTTAAATCACTTTTAGCTTTTATATTATTTTGAGTATTTATTCATGACATTTGTGTTTTTCCCAGCCCTACATGAATTAAATTTTAAATTGAATATTAAATAATATAAAATATGTCATAGTAACTTCTTGTCAACCACGAGTAAATTTGAGTTGTGGGGTCTTCAGATATTAAAAAAAATTAAATATCACTGAAAATGATAAATTTATTTAGAGTAATTGTAACAAAATATGGCATTCTGATTTACAAATTTTGTTTTTGGTTACAGACTGTAGCAGTACTTTTGATGTTAGCAGCGGCTGTCGTAGGTCGACCAGAGGATGGACGCCGTAGACTCAGACAGAGCGAAGAGACGAAGGACGCAGACAGTGCACAGAACTCTGCTGCTCTTCCGTAAGTACACGACAGAGAATGGATAGCGTAGTGATAATGGTAGTAGCTATCTTGCATGTATCGGATAGAAAATATGGCCTGTCATTTCTCGTGACTTGACTTGTCTCCAATGTAGCCCTGACTTTTTCTAATTCCTTGACCGCGTCCATCTCACATCATGGTCTAGTATTCTCAGATATAAATCTTATTAAAAACATTTACTTTATTACCTAAAAGAATTTTTCCTTTTATGTCTTTATTATGCCTAGGTATAGAAACTTTCTTAATTCCACTGTCATAATAACGTTAATGTACAAAAGGGTCGACACGCCTTAAAAGAAAAAAAAAATCTTAGTCCAAGATCCCTAATATTCAGGTCATTAATTTTTTATATGTAGTATAATGTCTAATATACCATATCGATTTTTTATACCTACTTTTATTCTCTCTCTACGGTCTGTTGTTTAAAATCAATAAAAAATCAAAGCAGTTTGGAGGTACTTCAGAAGAGGGCTTTAACAGAAAATATAAATTGTTCCCTCAGCAATTTATTGAGCTAGGCTTGTATTTAATTTTTTGATGGAAACAGAAATATTATGATACTATATGGACTTCTATATCTATACCAAATTCAGTTTTAAAGTATGTTATCCGGTATTTATTTAACCTAATTGTTGAATCAGATTATAAATATGTAACTTCTATTTTATACCTCTATTTATTGACTTAAATCAGATGCCGTGTCAAGTTCAGTTTTCACAAAAGCTACTCATAGATCCTTATTGACCTATATTCTAATTGACCTTTCCTTATCGACTTGCATCCATTGTGAATTACTATTTACCTTTTATTTATCCATGTGCATGTTGGATGATTGTAATTTATGCTAGGAAATATTTTAAAGACTTGTAATTTTGAATCTTTAGTTGTTTTTAGTCCTTAATATTTTGAGGGTTGTAGCAGATTGCTAGAGGATGAAAGTTTTTTGGGTTCATCTTACCTAGAAGAAAATAAGAAAAAAAAACTCATTTTTAATGGATGTGAACCAAACATACATTGTTCAATGCAATTTAATCTTATAAATTTAACTTATTGAAGATGTCCAATTATTCTAGTATCCATATAATAAATAACAGTTTTGAGTTTTCATAAATTTTTATATTAAAGAATAAGGCATTCTCATGCCACAAAGCATTTTTTTTTTTTTTTACTAAAAAATTAATCGGAAGATTATCGCTCAATTACTAATTTTAATTTTATAGATTTGAAATCACAAATATGACAAAAATAACTCTAAAGGTTATTAAGTCATCGCTATAAATTATTTGTAATAGATTCTTTACAGGACGTTAAAGTATTTTTATTATATAAATAAATAAATAAATAAATATATATATATATACATATATATGTATATTTAAATATATTTATAATAACATTTCTAAAATTTATTTTATTTGTGAAGATATACACATTTATATTTTATCTTGTCAAGTTTAAAGTTTTCTTTTTGCAATTTTTTATTCATAGTTAGTATTATTTTTTGCCTAACACACATTAAAGTAGTCTGATATCTTAATAAACTCACTAATAAAAAGCTAAACTTGTTAGTACTTATTTCATTTTGACCAAGTGGTATCAAACAGCCTACAAAATATTAAACTGAAAATAATAACGTTTTAACAGTTTTAATAGGCCTGAAAACAAGAATTCTTCTCTCGTGTAGAACGATTTTTCAATGCCACTGAGATGGTCAAATTAACTAATCGAATAAGTAAGTGGGTGTTTTATATATAGTATTTTCCCCCAAAAATATTTCATATATTATTAGTTTCCTAAAAATAGTTTTTGGGGAAAAAAATTGTAAATATTTTTCTCTCTCAGTTTTTAATAATTTATAATGTTTTCAAAATCTAGTTCTAAAAAAATTTTCAAAAATAAAACAAATAAGAAAATGAAAACGATAAAATCAAACACACACATGGTAAGAACATACTGTTGAAAATAAATAAACTTTCAATAATATAATAATGTGTAATTATATTTAAAAATAAAAGCTTTTTATGAGAATTTTGTAAGTGAGGTTGATCTGCAGATGAATAGATGATTCTAAAATCAGTTTCTTTTCTCTCTCTACCTGAAAATGTACCCCATACATCTTATTAAGAAATAATTAAATTTTCGCTAATTATACATGCCTAATCTCCTTCAGTCCAAAATCAAAAATGCAAGAGTGAAATTATATCACTGGGAATATGTAGATCATCTTCATTTTCGACAGTCATCTTGAAACCAACATAGCATCTGCAGATCAATTGAAAATACTTTAGAAATAAAAAAAATATAGATTTAAGAAAACAAAAAAACGTTTCCTGAGTTATTTTTATATATTTTATTCAGTTTTCCACCAGTTCAAATGTTTATTCCTTAGGTCATGTATTATACTTTTCTGTGTCTACTAAAACCTTGTCAATAACAGTGAATGCCGTAGAATAGTTGTGTAAATATATGTTTTTATTTATGTACCTCTCAGTGTTTTACTAATTTCTATCTTCTATTTTCCATTAATGCTTGACTCCTTCCAGCTGGTCCCTCTACGATCTGTCCTAACTAATTATGTATATATTTATTGGCGTATCGTTTCTACAAAACGAGTGATTCTCTTTGAAAGTTTTGTGAAATATGTGGATTTTTTTCTGTGTTAAACTTGGCCACCAGAACAACAAGGAAGGACTGATAAGGAAACAAGACCTTTCAAATAGGTAAGATCAATCGGAATTATTTTTGCACATTAACATGTATTCTATAGCAAGATAATAATAGATAATTCCTAAACGCTCATTGGTTTAAATAAATCGTCAGAAAATTATTATTCTTAATGTAATAACAGGCACATTTTCTGCTAATAATATAGTAGTCATGTTAAAAAGTTTTGTATTTTTCAAAGCAGATTTACCACTAGGAAGCATAAAAATCTTTAAAAATAATTATGCTTAAAAACATTCTACTTTGCTTTTCAAATCCCCTTGATATTAGTTCACCATAAAACAGATTAATGTAATTTGATATAATTTTCTAGATCCTCTTTTAAAACTGCTTTTTAATAAACTAATTGTGAATTTTAAAAAATTAATACCGCTTCTGTATTATACATTTATTATGCATGGTAAATAACAATAACATTTATCTTGCAAAACTTAACAAAGATTTAAAATTTTCAGATTATTAAAATCATAGTCATTGACATGACTTAATCTTTCGATCAAGTCAAAATTTTCAAATACTAATTTAAAATATCAATTTTCTTATTCCGGTGGTTCCAAAATAAGAGATATAAACGAATTTTCAATTAATGTATCATTAGTAGGAATTACACAATTTCATCTGAATCAAGTATATTTTTCATTATTTACTGAAAGCTAGTGACAGATAACAGTCCAAATGCATGCACAAATTTTTACTTTTCTAATATTTTTTTATTTAGAAAGAAGTCAACGAGTGTCAGTTATGAGCTTTGAACCGTTCAAATTCACAACACAATGAAACTGTTTTGGCTAGAACAATTGGTCAATATGTCAAAAAATTATTTAGTTGCTCCCCAAATACTTATTTTTACAGACAACAAATGAATCATGTTTTACGAAATTTTCGGTTTTTAAATTGTAAATTGTTTTCATTCGCCACAAACTTATTCTTAGAGCTTTGGAGGGATGCAACTGACTTTTGAGTAATTGCCTCTTGTGTCATGGCATAAAAAGATTGTACACATACGAGGATTAAAAAATCAAAGTTCAATCACTTTTTTCCTTGACTGTAACGTCTAAATTAACAATCTATTATTAACTAACTATTGCTCCGTTACTTAAAATTACTCTCATGTACTTCCACTCTACATCTAAATCGAAAAGTGATAGTAAATTTTTTTTTGGTTTCGGATGCCTATTAATTTCTTCTCATATCAATTATTTCAGCAATAAGTAGACTTCTGGTTATCAACGATTTCAAGAAGCATACAAATCGAACTTTTTTTTCAACAATGGAAGAAATTTCCAAAATAACTAACTGGCAAGTTGGTAGAAGAGCTTGAATGCCTCAGAAATCAGTACTAATTCGATTGCTTTCATCACAAATCATTTCCCTTAAATTTATGCAACATTTTCTAAAATACCCACTTAAATGTTTTCGACAGGCGTATGTCTCATTAAGTATGAAATTGAGTTGATTAAAACCGTTTGAACTGATTCGGACTTCAGAAAAAAAAATTAACGTAACCCCATTGCAAACTTTTCTCTGAGCTTCAGCTCTTTATTACAAGTTCGTTTATTAGTTTTTGTTCGTTACATTAAACATCGAAAATAAGTTGCCGTAAAGGACAATGTAGACAATAATTTTTTTCTTTCTGAAAAATGGCGCCTTCAGCGATTGTGACTTATAATTGTAATGAAAAAGATCCATTAAGATATGGACAAATCCAAAGTTTAGCAGATCCATCACTCAATTTTTCAAGCTGAACGTTCTTGCTTAAATGATGGATTTCGTCAATTAAATGTTTCCACAGATTTATGCAATGATTTCTTTTATTGTGTTAAATCAATAATAGAATCAAGTCCAGAAATTTTTCTGAGTGTTATAAAACCTCACAAATGCGTTTCATCAAATTTACATCGACAAGGATTTGATTTTCGTCCAGTACCATGGGAGGAAGATGGGTCTTCCCTGTCTGACTGTAGTGCCTCTACAGGTGAACTGTGGCTACCCCTTCTCCACTATTACGGCTCTCTATGTGTTTTCGGTTAAAATACAAACGTATGTGCAATCCATATTTGTTTCTCTTCTAAGCTATACTCTCTATTATTTCAATCATCGTTCTGTACTAGAAACCAGCATTAGAATTCGAAATTGTTTGCGAGGGATCTGTTAATATTTCTTTTAGCGTTCTGTCCATGATTTGTGGTGGGAAAAGAGCGAGAGATTATTTGACTTGGCTTATTCTAGGCAAAATATCATATGCACTTCTATCATTGGTGAAAGCTTTCCAAATTTAGGAGGGGGGGTTAGACTAGACTAAAGTGCTCGACTTGACTAAAAATAATTTCTCTTCCAGATACTAAAAATGTGTGTGCTTTTGACCTGTTCGCTGCTCATGTCTTTGTATAAAAAGTAAGCTGTGTCACAATTTAGCTCAGTTATTGAAACCATTCAATTCCCTATATATGTACAGTAATAATTTACATTTGAAAGTAAAATACATGCTTATATACTTGATTTAGAAATAACTTAAAAATTGTGGGTTTCAAAATAATTAAGAATGTATAAGGTAGGATTCTGAAGAGACACTCGTGACCTCATGGAAGGCCAATTACTGCAGCTTTCTATTTTCTTTCTCTTAAATATTGCTTTCTGTGCTAACGCATGCATGGTGCTTGGTTTCTCTTAGCATCCTAATCATTCTAAAGATGGCGTCACTCTTGCAGGTGGCGACGGCTGAGGGAACTGTACGGCGAGCTAGGGGCCGAGATCCCCGTACAACTGGTGTACGAGGAGGAGGCCGGGGGGAGGTCCCGCAGGCGCAGGCGGAGGTCCATACTCGGCGGGCACGCCGCACCGCAGGAGCACCAAGGGCCCAGCATAGTGAGGCTGAAGGTCCGGAGAGGCGGGGTCGCTATAGCCGGGCCCGGCGGCGTGGCTACCGCAGGCTCGGGGGGCACAGCCATCGTCGGGCCCGGAGGCACTGCCTACACCTCGCCCGACGGCACTGCCGTGGTCGGGCCTGGAGGGCGACTCATCGAGCTGGGCCCTTACGCCGTCAAGGGGCGCTCGGCGGGCAGGCTCATAGCTACTGGTCCCGTCATCTACTACCCCCTACAGCCCTACCAGCCGAAATCCTACTCCTTGCCCTCAATGCCTCAGTTCAAGACACGTTTACAGCAGGAATCGGATAATGATTTTTTACAGTTTGCGAACCAGGACATATTTCTTACTTCAGGAGAAACCATTTAGTCATTCTCACTTCTCGGTAACTCAATAATTGTATTTAAAAGAGTTAGAAATAATTTTCTAATCAACTCCCATTTGCTCAATGTAAAATATATTGACACACTCACTAACAGCGAATGGAGATATAATCAAGAGATACAACGAAGAAACAAGGAATAGTATCCTATGATACGGTTATTTTATAGGAATGAAGCTCCAATAGATCTCATCATGAGGCTTTGGCCTATTTGGCTGTTAAGAAGAATGTCGTCTGTCATAACTCAATCATTCAATCAATGAGCTAAAAATTATCTTTACTGAATCAATGAAAATAATTTAATAAACAAAATCTAAAAACATTTGGTTGTTAATTGTTTAGGAACTAATTTAACTTATGAAACTGTGATACAGCTAGAAGAAATTCATATTATTTTCTATGAATCTAAACACAGAAAAGACAAGAAAAAAGGATCATAATAGGCAACTGAACCCCATTACCGTTTAATTCTTAAGTCTCTCATCTCCTAAAAATGCTTATTCGTTCCTTTGTAATTTCCCAAGTTATCTTTAGAAAACTCAAACTCAATCTGTCCCATTCCTTCAAGTTAGCGGTGCTGTTTCATCTCCGAATCACTCAGCCTGAGAGCATACAGCGATCCAACAAAGTCATGCCTCGTTGCCACTGGTAAAAGAAAAGTAACACCGAGAGACTATGATATTAAATTATACTTCTTAACTTGAAGGACTTCAGAAAAATGCCATCCCTTTAATTTGAGGTTGGCTTATCTATCTGTCCAGAAGTAGTAGCTAATCGACCGTGTCAATTCATTAAAAAAAATGTCTATGTTTTACAAAAATGAAACATTCGACCTTCTATTTACTTCATCAACCAACATTTATTGCACTTATTACTCAAATGTGACTTTTACTTTATTTAAGCAAAGATAAGATAACACAAGCAATAATTTCATGATTTAGAAAAGTATACGTACTTAAATATCGCTACTTCCAAAAAATTTGGTGTGAAAAATCATATAAAACTGAGTAAAGAGATGGTGAAAGCTGCCAACTTAAAAAAAAAAAAGTTGAGCGAAAAAAGAGAAAAACAAAACTGCGTTATTGAATTATATGATAACATGAAACATATTACGGTTGATTCTCTATAATGATTTTAGTGATGAAAGAGTTATCTCCTTTTTAAAACTTTTTATGAAACCATCTTTGGCTGATAGTGTATGGGATTTTTAATAAGCCTAATACCTCAACTATTTTTAATTATATCCTGGCTATCAACATTGCAAATTTTGAAGATGAACTATAAAAGTATGGGGTTTCTAAATGCAACTTCTCATTTTAAAAATGACTGTACTTAAATTTATTCACAAATATTGTATATTTTAGTTAAGCAAGAAAAGCCGAAATATATTGTAAAATAGTTTCAATGGTGCTCAATATATTTATGAATTTTGTTTATATTATAAATTAGATCTCAAGATCTGTATGTAACATGTATGTAACTGTATATATCTTTTATCAGATAAACGATTCACTGTATAATACTGATCAAGTAATATTTAAAATAAAATATTTTACAATGCTTTTACTTAATTTTCCTTCACAGCTTATAGATTTTTTTACTTATGATTTTAATAGACTAATTTTAAGTAATATAATATATTTAATTCAATGCGTGTAAAAATACGATGCGTGAATGCATTTGACGCTGTAAGAGCTATGGAGTATTGGTCAATTTGTAATGAACCTTGGTGCATTAGTATTTTTTAATTTCCCTGAATATTATTATTCTAATAATTGTCAATAAGAAAAGCGAAATTGTTGTCAAATCACAATTTTTTTTATTACCAGTGAATAGTATATGGTGTGAAATAAATAAGTTAATATATATATANAAGAACGCCTTATTATTGTTATATATATATACCTATATACGATACTTTTTTTTAAAACTTTTATTTATTTATTACATTCTGTTAAATTAAAACATTTTATAATATGATCACCACAACGCATTAGAAAAAAAAAATGACATTCAATATCAATCACATGAGAAGAGAAGGTGACCAATGACACCACTCTCAAATATATGATACTAGTGCATCATTTTACTCATAGAGAGATGCAAGCAAAATTAATATGCATTATTGATAATAATTGTGATTCAATTAAATATTTACATTAGACTGAATGTATTTAAAAAACAAAATTAGTCATTAATTGAATACTTTCACACCTGGCGAGCTAGATCTAGAAGGCGCTTGGCTTCCATGACTATCCTTCGCCACTTGTGTCTATGACAATTCTGCACCACATTCTTTTTAGTGGATCCTAAACGTCTTCACATCTTTTTCTACCTTGTCCAGTCATCTGCTTCTAAGTCTGCCTTCCTTTCTCATTCTTAAAAAATTGATATCCAAATCAGAGACAAGCTCGGTCCATTTTAGCCTTCCTGTCTTTAAGATGCTGATAATATTCACTCACAAAAAAGAAACACCCAATCTCTGCTTTAGAGTCTCCTCTAAACATCCCCTTGGTTTTCGCCACACATCTTTATTATCTTTTCTTTAAACTCTTTTAGTTAACACATATCATTTTATACCAATTGTTTATTGAATTATTATTCAATTATGATAGGAATAAGAGACTCCATTCAGTTACTTGGATTTTTTTCACAATATTACTCATGCATTTCTTCAAATTATATATCCCCGTGAGGCGGATGCGATGCGCTGTAAAGTTTTGCAGGAAAAACCCAAAGGATTCATGTATATAAGCGGTGATATAGTTTGATGCCTAACAAGTTAAAGATCGCCGTTTTGAAAATCAAGAAATATTGAAAAAATTCCACTCAACACAAAGGTAAGTCACCATTGTATTATCTTAAGTGTTCAAGACAGTGAAACATTTATTAATAATTAGTTATTTAAGTAACTGGTAAATTTTTTGAGTGCAATTTAGACATTTGCTAGGTTGATATTCTTTTATAAAATAGCAAAAATACACAAATTTTATCATTTTTCTGAAAAAGAAAATATTTCTTTTTCTATTTAGCATCAAATTGTAAAAATGGAAACTCAGTAAAAATAGTTATGGAAAAAAATAAATTAAAATATGCTATCGCTTTTAGCTTTTCTGCTTACATTGGTATGTGTCAGTCATATAGTAAGTAAACGAAGTATTGTATATAAAAAATGTTAGTGGTTTTTCAGAGTTTATGGCAAACTGGCAGGAGCCTCTCTGCTTTTGTCATTAACAGAATTACTCAAACCTATTACTTGAAAGAATTACTCAAAATTTTTTAAAACAAACACGCTTTTTGAGATACTTTGTCTCATCTTGAAAACTGTCGCAATTAACAGCTTACGTTTCATTACTAACTCCTCTTCACAAAAGTATATTGTTTCATTGCTGCCATTGCTCAGCTTTAAAATAATATATTTCTTCATAATATCTGTTATAATTATAATAAATGTAAGACTCTAACTTTTGGCCCTTCATCTTCTCTCCCATATTTTCCAAAGTACTTTTACAGCACTTATATTTGATATTTACCAGCCTACTTGGCAAATTTTTATTGTTAAATTTTCTTACACCACCCTTCAGATTTCAAATTTATTTTCTATCTCTGTCTATTCCTCAAGGTGGGGAGACTGCTTTAGCCAGTTTTCCGTAGGATGTGAGTGGTGATAGTGTGAAAAATTATTATTTCTTAATTAGTCTGCACCAACCAGGCCTCTTCCATGAGTTCAGTTTTTTATGCTTTCTTAAATATAATAGGCACCCAAACATATGGTATTCATTTCTCACTCTTAACATGCAACAATTTTTTGCAGTCCTAATAACAGTGCCACAAGAGTTACCTTCCTTTTTTCGCAACATTATATGGTACTATAACGCATTGACCTGTCGCGAAAAATTGCTTCCAATATCCTACCTTTAAAACATGAAATTCGCTTCATAAGTGCTCCTACTATCCGACCGTGGCATAAGCCATGTAAAAATCCTTTGGGCTATAGGATTGTAGAGAATTCCTCACCAACTGTATGAAGAGTGCGTTATATTAAATAGCAAACTTGAATTTCATTTCCTCAAGCTTGACGTAATAATTTCCATTTTTATTCTTCCCTCATTTTAAATAAAATGTATAGCAAACTCATCTATAGTGTTTTGAGGTTATACCTCTCGAAAAAAGGAGTTCATGTCTGAAATGGATTTATTATGAAAAGCTTATTTTCCTCTTGAAGAAATTTAATAGCTACAAGTCATTGGAACTGGGAAGCTATGCAGTTATTTTAAGTTTCATTAAACAATTTCACAAATATTAAATTGATAAAAGTCAAAAGTAAGTAAAACAGTAAGTGACTAATTTTATGTTTCAAATCGAGATCGCATTAACAAAAGGTAAGGTCAACTTTTTTAGTTACATTTCTTAATCACATCCTCGGTATGCGCTTTCAGTACTAATATGACCTGCTCTGGAATTTCTTTGCATATCTATTAAATCTTATATTTTTTCTCTCCACAATAATAATTAGGAATTTATTACTGATTTGTCAATACAGTCTTTATTTTTTTAAATATAATTGGATAGAGAATGCTATGTAAAGGTCTCTTCTGTCACAAAAATGTAACGGAAAATATTCGATAATGTACAAAAAACACATTTTACCTTTTTTTTATAATACTAATAACAAATAGATATCATATTAAAAATAATAATAATAATTTAATTTCTTTCTCCATTATTCGTCAAGTAAATCCCTCTACTTCTCTTAATTGATTTCAGCCACTCTTTCATCTTTACATATCTAAAAGTATATTTCAAGAAAGAGACATAAAATATGTGATTTTTTAAATTTTTTTAAAAAAGGTCGAGTCATTTAACTCCCCTATTTGCATCATAATTATGTTTCTTGATACGCATTTTTCGTAAAAGTATTATAGAAAGTTAATGCTGGAAAATTGCATTTCACATCTTTATTATAAAAAAAAAAAAAAGCTTTCACAAGAATAAGAGAACACAAAGACACTTTTCAATTGTGTCTTCCACCTTAGTTCTCTAATTAAAATAAATGTTTAAAATTGCTCTACTAGCAAAATGCTTAGACATATCAACCTGGCATTCGCGCCTTTTTGACAAAAGCAACGAGTTTTTATTTATCCGTTGTTTTCCCCATTTCTCCAAGAGCCTTCCAAATTCTTTAAAAATATAGTTTTTGTAAGAAACTGTGGTAGTCTCTAGAGCGAATATAAAATACAAGTTCGTGCTATTTCTGGTAAACATAATACAGTAAAATTATAAAATGAGTAATGAATATTATAGAACTAATTTTGAAGGAATTCTAATTCTAAATTTCATACATCCATTTTTCTTTTGTTACATTTATTCGCATGACACTTTTTATGGTAAATGACACCATTATTATTTGCGGATGTTCTAAGGCAAATAGAGCAGAATTTTAATTTTTCCCATATATTTATGTAAAATGACTTCATAACAAATATTGCCTATTTTAGAGTTGTCATCTGTTTTTGGTCCAATTAAGCTGTAGAAAGCTCCAGCCACTCCTATACTACAGTGATATTGTTATAATTTGCCATCCAATTTAATTTAGAATAGGAATCGTTATCAATTTCTTAACAAGGGTGGTGGCCATATCTTCTCTTATAATTGAAATTTATAAAATATTTTTACCCTCTCTTAAGATGATGATATTGCCGCGTCAGTCCCTACCCCAAGAAATATAAGTACAGACTTATTCTTAAATGGTAACAAAGAATGGAAGAAATTATTTGATGAATTATATTAAATATAACTTTTTAGAGTTTGAGAACTTTTTAACCTATTATTTACGAATTAACGCAGAAAGTTAGTCGAACAGGGTCTACGTACACCGAATTCTGTTGGATTCATTAAAAATCAGCTATGATATATTTCATGTAAACATGCCGAAAAGAACTGAAAAGGAAGAGGATTATTCTTCTCTTAACTTTTTAAAATATTTTCTTTAATTAATATAACATATTATCAACATCAGAAAAAAATTATTTTAAATCAATTCTGTTACATTTTCTTTGTCCTCAATCTTTTTCGCTCAAGGTATGAATAAAGAAAATATTTACAATTTTTCAATTTGGGCAAAATTTTCTCTCTTCCGAATCCTGATAACAACGAAAAAAATTAGCTGTTTACATAAGAAGCTTCCGTATGTAATTTAGTTACTTAATTTAAAAAAAATTAAACGCTAGAACCGATAGGGATAAAAACACACGCACACATACGCAAAATATTTTGCAGACCACGTTTTTAGCTTCTTCTAAGTAGGATCGGACAATATCAGTAAAATAGGCAACACACTTTAGGAGTGAAGAGTAAGGCAAAGAGTTCAATATTCATTTTAAATTAATTAAATATATATTCTGCTATGCTCTAAAAATTTAGTTTCAACTTTCATTCCCGCATCACTGAGGCAAAAGTCCTGTACAGATATAGGTATATAGCTAAGTCGTTGAATGAATCTTATTTTGAATTCTTTTAAGTAGGATCGTTGAAGAATGGAAGAAATTTTCAATGTCATGTCTTGGTAAAATTAAATAGCTTGGTTCTCTTAAGGGAAATATACCTTTTTCAAATACATAATCACATAAAAACCTTCAGCTATAAGATATATATATTCATATAAATTGCGTTCTGGTAGGAAATTGTCTATCAATATTAATTTTTTTTTATTTGAAAATATTAGATCGCTTAGTATTTGATAACGATTAATTTGTAACTAATACATTTCCGAAGAAAAAATAACTTCATTCGTTATTGATTTTTAAGGCGCATAACACGCCAGATAATTTTTAGTTGAACACGGATTAATTAAGTAAATTGTTTCAATTTGTATTGATATTTGATGTATGTTTGATTTTTTCCTTATTGTTTAATATTTTACTGCCTTGTTTGTTCAGTATAGGATTTTAAGTGTGGTAATTCTAGGAAAATTAGATTTTTGAGGACTACTGGATATTTTCCAGAATGCTTACTGAGTAATTCTGATTGGGTTTTAGTTAGATGTCGCTCTGGTAGCACCCCTGTTTTTTTTTTGAACTCTTCTAAAATACTTATGCGATATTAAACTTTTTTTCTCACTTATTATTTAAATCCCCGACCCTTAATTCATACTCGAAATGGGACATTTATGTTGAATAATAAATTAGATAATGTATTTTGTTGTTTTTCTATTTTGCATGATAAATTCCGTGAATTTAATTAAATTAAAGCGGCTTAAAATGGTTTTTCATTTTCATCTTTTCCGTCCAATGGTTGTGCCTGTCAGCCTGGAGGTCCACGTTTTTTTAATAACTTAATTTATTGTTTTAAGTCTTGTCAGATTATTTTCCGCAGTTTATCAGCCAACACTGTGTTAGCCAGGAAGGGTTTTCCAGTTTCCCGATTTTTTATATATTCATATCAATTTATTTTAAATAAAAATTTATTTTTTTAGTGAACTTAGAAGTTATTAATTAATTAGATTAGATTAGTTATTAATTAGAACTTAAAAACATATATTATTTTGTTCTTACACAAAAATAAAAAAAATAAAAATGAATATAATTATAGCATTGGAATGTTTAAACTTTTAACGATCAATATTTCTAATCCTTTTTAGTTTAAAACTTCTGATATATTTTATGCTGGAAATCCCCACAACTGAACTATCAAGTAGTTTATTTATTTATATATTTTTGTTTATATATCTATTTATTCCACTCATGTATAATACTGTTTTGGAATTCGGTAGACCTTTGAGTGGAAGTAGGCTACTCACACTCTTCCAGGTCCACACTCCTACTCTTCGAGCTCTGCTGTCGTTCATTCACTCTTTCGAAGTAGTTTGTGTCGTTGGATAGTGCCGCCGACTGCTCTTGGTAAAGCGGGAGGAGAGATGTGGGGAATGTCGTTTTCATCTTCTTTTTGCAAAAAATATTATGAAAATGTTTGAAAATTTCACTTTATTCTCATTGTGTATTATCAATTATTCACAATTCTAATATTATCGATGATATTGACTATTTAATATAATCCTGTCCCACATCCTCCTTATCGCCTAAAATTAACCTAAACGATTCAATACCTTGCTGAAAGAAATCCGAATATGTTATTGGTTTTAACAGTTTGCAAAGAAGATTGCCTGTCCAAACCCCATAAATGGGGGGGGGGGGGGGAGACATCTACGACTAGCCTTCCAGCTCTTAACAACCATGGTAGCACTAAATATGGTACCGAGAAGACTTTTCTTTCAGGATAACTGGGTAGGACTTGAAAGTCTCGAACGGATCCCTTCGGTTTACCCGGCGCTAATATCTTCTTTATTTACTTTTTCAGTGGTTCATCAAGTGTAGGTTAGAAGTAGGACTCCTGCAGGATAAGGCAGGTATAAATCTCTAAAGTTCACACAAGAAGTGACTATAGTTTTAAAAAACTAAAGCATATACAGTTAAATATATACACAGATACTTTATTTAAATGAAACCAATGTAGGATCAGGGATACATTTTTTTTAAATGTCGGGTATCAACGGTAAAACTAAATTTGCCAACAAGAGATGAAAAATTAAAACTTATAGAAACCGAATCGCTCTGAAGGCAGCAGTATTAAATTGTGAAGATAATATTCGCTGTTTGTAGGATCATAAACAGTTTGATTTCCTTTAGTCTAACCCACTAAAAGTGCATATAAGCATGGCTCATTTTGTCGCCATCCAAATGATCGCAAGAGAGTATTTGAAAAGGTTTATAGAAGTTTAAAAACTTTTAAAATTATTGTTTTACAGTATATAATTTATTTTAAACTATAATTTGAAGATGTTGACAATTTCTTTGCAGATCTGGACGCTTCAAGACCTATCTTGGGAATTATGGTCTGGTAGGAAATATGGGCCAGCTCGTACATCGTTTACCAAATGGACTATACGCACCCCTTGGCGGATACGGTCAACAGCCATTCTTATCCCAGGCGTTAGTCCCACAGGTAATGGCGCCCCAAGTCCTCGCCCCACAGATCGTGGCGCCACAGCTCTTCAACGAACAGGTCCTCCTCCCCTACGAGCTGGACCTGAGCGGCTTCCTGGCAGGCCTGGAGGACTCGATCCGCGCCACCGAGGAAGACAGCGTGGTTGTGGCGGCAGCAGATCGGACCAGCCTGCTCCTCAGGCCTGTGGCGAAGGCCGTGGCCGGTCCGAGGGGCGTGGCTGTAGCGTCTCCAGTGGCCAAGGCAGTCATCACTAAGGGCCAGCCGGTCACGGTGGACTTCGACCCGGATGCAGTGGCCATCGCCGGTCCGGGGGGCAGTGCGGAAGCCCACCCCAAGCTAGTCATATCCTACGCCACCGCTTCGCCGGAAGATGCGCCGTCATCCACTCCTGAATCGACAGACATCCAAGACAACACCGGCCCGGCAGACGACGTGAAATCTCCCCAAAAAGAGCTTCCACTCAATAACAAACGCTATTAACTCAAGTTAAAAGAGTTGAAAAATCAAAATATTTAAAAGAAATAACAAACAGCCTCATCTGAATGAAATAAAATTATTCATCTTGAAATGCAATGAATGCAACTTTAAACAATTTTTATAAATAAAAAAATTAAGACTTCATCAATTATTACTATTATTATGAACATGTGCACTTAAAACAGGTAAAACATATCTCCATTCAAAGAATAACCTCTTCACGACTGGATAAATGTATATTCTATGAAAAAATGTATTTGCTAAGTATTAACCAGAAGCCTTCTTTGGCCTGTCACTAAAAAAGTAATTTGAAATTTTTTATTTTCAGAACTCACAGAACTTCCCAGATTTTAATACTATTAATTACAACAAAAATTTTACAATCGTCATTTGAATATAAATAAACAGTTCTTTAAAGATTTTTTTAATATAAATTAAAACATTGTTATTATGAAAATGATGTGAAGCATTTTTGTTTTTATGTTGTTATTATTTAATGATATTTAAATTAGTCTTTAGATATTTCTTGTTGTTCCTCTTTTTATGTATTTTGCTCTACTGTGAAATGCTTTATTTTTTCCTTCAGTGATAATTATTCAGTATTAATGCTAAAATAAGAAATTTAATTCTAAAAAGTCAAGTGTAATTTTAATTATTAAAACCTTTTATATAAATTAGAAAATAAGCTTTTTTAAAAATGTTAATGGGTAATTTTCCAGCTTAAGTTGATACTAATTTTCTAGGCTGTCATTTTTATCTGTGTGCTAAGTTAAATAAATTCATGTTCCTCATATGTTTTTGAAATTGATTACCAAATTTTAAAGAGACTATAAACTTTTTGATAATTAATCTTTATATATAGTTTTCTAATTAGTATCTGATGTAATTTAATAAACAAATTGATATCTGAGAGTTTAGTTTTGTCCTATTTGCTATTTCAATCATTTATAAAGTGTGGATAATTTCTATAAATTTTTAGGACTAAGAAAAAAATCTACTCTTTGAATAATTGATGATTGAAGTTTTAAACCTGAAGGGCAGTAAGTTTATAAAAAAATTGATAGGCTAGACAGCTTGTTTCCGAAAAATAGCTTGGAACACTTGTCAAAATACTGTTGTTCGAAAAGAGTTAATACTAACTACTTTTGCCTCAGGGATACATATCCTCTCTGTCAAAGAATTTTTTTCCTTTTGCCACTCAACTTTGCCCTAGTTGTCTGCAAACTATGCCATCACTCAGCAAACAGCTGAAGGGACCAGAAACCAAGTGTCACAAACTAGTAATCTCCACGGAAAAAATTCTGGTTTTAAACTAAACAGTCTGATTCCTAAGGGATGCTTAGCCTGCCAGCCACTAGTATAGGACAAAGTTAAGTGAAAAACGAAAAAATTGACAGGATTTAATTTGATATGCTTCCTTGTGACAATTGTCATTTGGACAAAGGTTTTTTGAATAACAGTAAAAAAAAAAAAAAAACTAAAAACTAGGGATATTAGAAACAAATAAAGAACTGTTTTTATGAAAACTTTTATGATAATTCTCTATAAAATATTTAACGCCTTTCAAAGACTAAACTGTCTTAATTTTAATTTGATTCAGGATTTATCCTTAATAAAATCATATTATTATTTTAAACATTCATAATAATACAAAATATAACTAGTAATATCAGAAAATAAGAGGAAATTTCTAAGAAAATTAAAAAAGAATTATCAGTATAAGAATTATTTTAATTTTAAAAAATCCATGATATACCACACTAAAATAATTTTAATGGCTAAAACCCATTAATAATATATATATAT
>KZ806867.1:293264-314824 GCA_000696205.2 Oncopeltus fasciatus
AAAATGAATATAATATAATACATATATATAAAATATTATTGTCTAAAAATAGTATCCTATGCAAATTTTTAATTTTTAATAAATAAAACATGATAAGAATTATGAACAATGAATCTGTTATGAAGTAGGAGACAGTCAGTGTTCTCGGATTAGGACTTCTGAACCAAAGGACTCCGTGGGTTACTGGTGAACTCCAAGAGACATTCAGTGGTTGAATGGGAACGAATCAGAGCAATGTGCTTTACGTTGAAGTGGACCGTGAATAGCATCTTCCTACATGTGTTTCCCACTTGGTCTCTGCAGCTGTAGCTACTATACCATTGACGGTAATTGCAAAGAAATGGGCTGATGCGTTCATGCCAGGCATATCCAAGATTGCAGCGGTCAACTACTGCGCTCAAGGAAGCCTGAAGTCAGAACATCCCTTCGGCAGAACGATTTTGATTGCCTGAGGGTTCGCAAGATGCACGCCAGGCTCATTAAAAAAAAGTGAAACAAGAGACAGACCAATGCCGGTCTCTAGCCCAAGGGCAAACGAGTGCGTTTTACGACAAAAAGCGCATTTGAATGAGAATAGAAACACGCCCATGGCTGGGGAGAACAAAGAGATTCGGGCGACAGTAATTCAGCAGTAGATCTGTCGAGGAGTGTGGCGAAAAAAAATTTAGCCACGGAGGGTAAGAAAGGAGGGCGGCCCCAGTTGCTGCAATAGGAGTACTCGCGTCTAGAATAGCGAGGCACCTCATCAGACATTCTGTTGGGGTGCTGTCTTGACATGGCTGAAGGTAGCGTGGGGAGAGCGCCTGACATCTTTGCCGAATTTCAATAAAACAATCATAGACCTATGTATCTACCATTAATAAAATCTCTCTTGTCTTCCTCAAAATTTAAACAAGTTTTATTGAAAATATTCTTTAAAATTTATTTACCGATCTTTCTTGAGCAACCAAAAATTATGGACTGCCGTTTCTTATTATTGAAATAAAGATACAACTTTCGGGATATAAGTTTTATTTGCTAACCATTTCATGAGTTAATTAATGGTTGAATCGAATGAGTATGTTAGGGGCCATAAGGTTTACTTAGGCTTTTTATATGATACAATATATGAGGGGTTCAATTGGAAACTAAATTGAATATTCGTTCATATCTGCATTAAAAATAGTGCTAGAAAACAATAATCACGGAGTAGAATGGATTTAGACTTACTTTTATAACTTTTGTTATCTGGTAATCAGTTTTATGACAAACCCCTATATGACCGATAGAATGCATTTTTTCATATAAGTATATGGGAATTTAAACATGTTAATGACGTGAAAAGTGCATATTGTTCAGAAACGCTTAGAAAGTGGTTTATTCAAGAAAACCATTTAAATCAAACTTTTCTGAAGGGTCCGTTGTTTTTTAAACTTAACTACAACTTCTTTTGTACTGAAACATATTAGAATTTACTTTTTGACTTCGGTTTAAATTTGTTAACCACACTAAAATAATTGGCTTATTATATAAGAAAATAATGAGTTGTGAAGTGCTATCTCATTTTCAATAGTGACTGTGGTTATTTAAATTGAATTTTATGCCAAAAAAAATGTGTCGAAGGATAATTAAGCGTTGGTAGGGCTATTAAAATATATAAATTAATTTCAATGTTTGGTCTCTGTGTTGGTCAATGGTTAAAATCAACTTAGAGGAAGAGGAAGTTTAAATGAAGTATTCCAAAATTTCAATCAATTTTATTAATCGTGTTGCGGAACAAAGTGAGGAACACAATTGGGATAATTTATTTTCCTAACATTTACATATGTCTCGCACACAAGTTTTAACACGAAACTAATTTAAGTATCAATTTTAAGCAAGTCACTCTGGGTCAAAATATTGTATAGTTTGCAAAATTTTAGAATGGTTTTTGGTTGATTTGACATTAATTATCGTAGATTTCTTCCAAAGCTTCTGTTTTATTTTATTTTAAAGAAAATAATGACTGAAAACAAACTACAAAGATTGAGTGTCTGCCCTTTATTACTTTTCACACATAGACTAGATTTCACCATCCCCAGATTCATTAAATATACTTCATTGTATTTTTCTGTTTTAATTAGTTACTTTTATTTTATGTTCATCTGTAATGAAACATGGGTAATCGCCTTAATACACGCAGCTCTTATTTGTCGGACATTTTTTTTATTCTCATCTTATTATTTTTCCTTATTATTATTATTTCACCTCCTCATTATCTAGTCTTGCCCAATCTACTACTGCTTTCAGATTGGGTAAAGACACGTGCCAGTGGCTCTATCGCGAAGCAATCCGGTATTCCCTTCAGAGGATGTTTTTATTTTTGGGATAGATCTGCAAGGAAGATAATCCTTTTATTATATATATATATATNAATTAGTGCTTCTTATATCATAATTTCCTTTAAAGGACATTCAAGAAATCCTGGAACCATAGAAAGACCGGCCTAAAATTTTAGTAGTTCAAAATAAAGAAAACAAAGTCGGTATTATACTTGTATATCCCAAAAAGTTACATTCCTCATGACAGTAACCCTGCCATAAGGGATTAGTAGATTATAATATACAGTTAACAAAAAAATTATAATAAAGCAAACAATAACCAACAACTAAAGTAAAAAATAACGAGAATTAAAAGATTGTAATAAAAAATAATGAATGAAATGAAAAAAAAACTTGAAAATAAATTAAAAATATGAACAAGAAAAGAAATAAAAACTGTACAAGACTGAATATTTAAATAAATATACGGTTTTAATTATATATATATTGTAAACTAAATGTGATAATTTTATTATGAGTATCTCTTATTTATGTGTATATTTTTTCAAGAGAGATTTTAAGGAATGTTTTGAATTCTGGTAGTAATTTGTCCATCAATAAATGTGCTTCTGCTGGCCATTTTCCGTATTTCAGTAGTGCCTTTCTTGTTAGTTCTGTCCTGTAGTCAGTAAGTAGTGTACAGTCGTGTATCAAATGTCTGTTCGAGTGTAAAGTCACAAGGGCAGTAAGGAGAATCTTTAATTTTAAATCTGTAAAAATGACTGTTGATATACATATACATATATATATAATNATAGTAAATAGCCTCTGCATTATTTACATTTATTTTCATTTTCCACTTGCTGTAGTGTTTTAAGTAGTGTTTCTCTTAACCATTTATTTATAGTATCTACTCTGTAAAAAGAATAGGCGACAGTTGTGTCATCTGGTAGGTTGAAATGTGTAGGTTGAGATGTTTTCTGTAAACGGGAAGTTATTTATGTATAAATTGTAAAGTGTTGGTGACATGACAGAGAACATAGGGCTGATTCCATCCTGAATATGATGATATGCTGAAGGAAACCTCTTTTGATAAGTGTTCGTTGGAAGCCAACAAGTCCTCCCCTAAGAACCGTATGAGTGCTTTGCCTCCCCGCAATGAATCCTCTCTGGCTCGACAGCGAGCAGCATCCCACTCGGGGATGTACCCACGTCCGTTCGGTAGATAGATCCCATATCTGGAGCGGAGATATCAGGGAGGTCCGGCCCCACTTTCCTCGGGGGCCTTTGTCTATGGCGCCGCGCCGCCTTTGTCTCGTCCCCCATCCGGCTCGCCGCACACAGACATATGTCGCTGATCGTTTCGACAAGCAGCCATCTTATAGGGCGGGCTATTGTTGCACTTTAAAGACGCATCATTTCATATTAATTACTCCCTTTAACAAAACTGATAGGATCACTTGATGACACTACTACCGTGCAACTCCTAGCTACCAATCCTCTCCTAGATCGGAAGATATTCATATTATAACTGTCAAACGGTAAAATAACTTGAATAAAATTATGATTAAGTTGAACCATGAATTTTTAAAAAATTTATAAAATAAACTTAACGGCATTTATATATTACTGAAAAAAAACCATCTTGGGGGCCTGCCATTCAATTTCATTAAAAGATCTGACGTAACTAAAATTCATTACATTAAATTATTTAGGAATTATGAAAACTAACTGTACAAAAGCTGTCAAAATAAATTCAATTAATGTATTTACTGTGGTGATATTAAATATGAAATACAAATATATTTATAGTTGGCTGAAATTTATGAAAATAATATATTAATATTATGCAATCATTATTCCTCTCATAAATCTTATAGGAAGAAAGAATTTGAAGAAAAGAAACTATTCATAGATCCCTTAGACTAGATATATAGTACCTAGAATGAAGAATTCCTTCAAATCGGTGAGAAACAGTTATAACGCCTTATATATAGAAAATATGGGGTATAAAAAGACAAAAAATTACAATCAAGGTACCCTAATTATTGATAGAGCTGTGGATAAAAAACTGTTGAATAAAATATGAGTAGGATGTAACCATCTTTAAAAATAAAATTTGTTATTTGCCAGTATTAATTTTTAGTTAAACATAAGCATGGTAAATTTGATTGCTTACATAGCTTGTGCCTAACAGAAATTATATAAAAGTACAACCACAAGGATTGGCAAACGAATTACATTCTTCTCGAAATTAGCAATCTAGCCTAAACACATAAGCCTTCACATTTTCTGAAAATAAATAGAATGAGAAGGAAAAAAAATGTTCCTAAGGTCATTGGCACCTGATCTTCAAGGTCTCTCCACACTAAAGACACCATTTCTGAGTGATACGTGACCGCTTGTACCACATCACGGTGGCCTCATCAGAGGAATGGCTGTTAACGAGGATCCGAAGGAATTATACATCAGATCCCGTGAAGTGGTACTTCTCAATCTTCAGATTAGCGCTGAGCTACCGTGAGCTGCGAAGTCACCGGACGCGAGTTTGTCAACTCTTCGTCACACAAGTGGGAATGTAATTATTACCACCCGAGTTCGTCGAACCTAGCACATGATTGCAAAATAACGACCCAGTACGAGCATATGAGATTACTGAACTTGTCGTAAATTGAATCCAATCAACAAGACAATTTACCAATGGAGACGCGAAATTAACTGTAATATACGTATATTTATAAAATTAAGCCCTTACAATTTTGCTCTCCACACAAGGGCCGGACGAGCGCCATGGGTGTTTAGAATAGGAAGTGACGTGATTAAGGCAATAGAAAATTAGTGCTTCTTATATCATAATTTCCTTTAAAGGACATTCAAGAAATCCTGGAACCATAGAAAGACCGGCCTAAAATTTTAGTAGTTCAAAATAAAGAAAACAAAGTCGGTATTATACTTGTATATCCCAAAAAGTTACAGGAAAAGTAAATAGCGAAAATTGGATGACTTGACTACGAATGGGTAGATAGAAGAAGATTAAATTGAATATTAGTAAATATCGTCTTTCTTAATATCTGATAAAACTTAATATTATATTTTTTTATCATGCAAAACCACAACTAGGAAAGATATATATCTCACTTATTAATCCATACACTATCTTCGTTCGCTTCTTCTCTATAATTCAGTTTATTTCTAAAATTTTACACGAGTTCTACTATACTATTGAGTACTCTATTTAAAGCAAAATAATTTTACATATCTTTATTTTTTAGGTGCCTAACGAGAGATGGCCTCTTCAACCGACGTTCAATGAGGTCTCATTCACTAAGCTCAGCTGATTATTTTCATTTTTTTTGGTTCTGTTTTTAATGACCCAGAATATTCTTGGTGTGTAATCGGGAACACCCAGAGCTAATATGTTCATTAATGGTCATTGAATGGGCGAAGTCAGGCAGTCCATACGGTGAGCTGACCAATACCTCTTGTGTGCGAGAACACCTTCTGCATTTTGGATTATAACACAACCGTAATATGTACTTCCCCTCTAATCCTTAATGTGCTGTAGCAGTACCAATTTTATAACTAATCGACGAATGAATCAAAATCAAACTTTATAAATCCCTAATCATATCGATGTATTGTGTAGAAACCTGGCCCCTTAAACTTCCGTATCAACAGGCACTGGGAGTACTCCAGAGAAAGACTTAAGACGTATAGTCTTGCATACACGCAAAGTAGCAACTAGGAGTTACTTAGTCTGATAAATAGAATGAATGATGTAGTACGCTTCATAAAATTTCGAAGATAAGGCAGGTTTGGGCATGTGCAACGTCTTGTTAATGAAATGACCATGAATATTATGCAAGAGACTTTTTCTGGAAAAAAAAATTAGTGGAGGCTCCAGAACGCTCTGGAAATAATACCTGGAGGACGAGTCATGGCCTCTGTAGCTAATATCGTATTATTGGCCTAATTGAGAGTACCGTATTTAACACATTTCGATGACTGCTTAAGTCTTCTAACCACGTCTTAATAGTTAAGAGTTAATGTGAGCTGGCGGTCCGATACGACAAAAGAGGCGATATGAGTTAACCATATGACTTTCGCTTGGCGCCTTTCTCCCGCGACGACAAATAGGCACATTCAATCGGCGCTCACTAATAGGGAAGTGTCCCTTTGTAGTGAAGACTATAGCCTGGCCGGGATGACTCAGAAGAAGAGGTCATTCCAATAGGTAACAATTCAGTTTGTGAGTCAATGGACCTCGTGGCATTTCGGAATCGTCCCATTGTTCTCTACCTTGGCTACTAAGAGGAACACTCCTGAAGAACAACACTTAGCACCAATGAATAAATTCATTCGTCAAGATAAGCTACTAAGATAAATGGCTTCAGTAGGAGATCTCAGACTGATTAAATCAAAAAATTTAATCAAAGTGTCGAGCACGCTTGTAAAATGGATTTTTTTTTTACATTATAAGTTCGTGAAACTTATTTTATGTTTTTCTCTTTTTAAAAAATATCCTGCAATCAAAGAGGAAAATTTTAGAAAAAAACAGCTAAAAAATGTCTAACATATTAAGCCTATTTTTCTGAGTAAACATATCTTTTAAGAGTTCTCACACCCATTTTAGCTGTAATCCAAGTTAAATGTACTCTTAAACAATTATTATATAATAATATAATGTTTTTTCAGATAAATTCAGTAGTCCTATCAAATTATTTTAGTTTCACCTGGGTTTAAGAAGATTGTATGTTTCTTAGACTGAAGCATAGTAATATCTATCTACTAAATATGTTGGTAAGATACAGATAAATACTTTTAGAAAGAAAAGCTTTATAATTATAATTAATATTTTGTACTTTAAATGAGTCAACCTCTTTTCAGATACTTATTTCTATTTTTTTATCGACTGATTAAAGCTTTTTTGGGGGGGGGGGGATTATTTTCTCGATTAAGGCGGTGAATATCTTTCTTCCATAAAATATCTGGTAAGTAATTTATCCTCCCATAAAACCGCTTAGGGTCATGTCGGAGGTAACCATCTCTATGAGTAGTCATGGTCAAGATATATATATAAAGTAACGACCCAATTCTAAACGTTCATACGATTGGACAGATATTTATTTTATTTTTTACAAGAGCCTGTCCAGGATCGGACTCAAGCTCACAGTTCAGTCGTGAAAGCTCCATACGGAGATACTGGGCCCAGAAACGGAATAGATAGTAATTATAGATTATAAGTTTATGAACCGTTAGAGGGGAAATAATAAATTTTATCTGGCCAAGGAATATACCCTTTTGCCTCATCATATGGTTCATATGACTTTTTTTAAATGTGTTCGAGCTGGTTTTTAATCGAAGGAAGTGACAAAGTTTATTTATTTATGAAATTCACCAACAAGCTGAATTCTAATTACTGGCGTTGTAATATATTAAAACTAAATAATTGATACATCAATAATATAGATTGTATTAATTGTACGCTAATGCATAATTTATTTTAATTATATAAGTTTATTAAAATTTACATTTAAAANAGTAAATTTTATGTTGAATGATATTTTCCAATAATTCGTTTTAAAAGTGATTATAGATTTGTTAGAAAGAATTTTTTTTTTGCTGGGTTAGCCTCCCTTGCAACCACTAAGGGTCATTGGAGGGAGGGGCTATCTACAGGTTGCCACCCTTTTTTAAACACCCATGGCTCAGGACAAGCTTCTATATTATAAATAAAAGATTGACCTGGGCGGGATTTGAACCCGCGGCGTCAGGATTGCGAGACCCGTACGGATCCCCTGAGCTATCCCGGCGCCCCAGTTAGATAAGTTTTTCTATAGAAACATAATTATGATAAGTAAATATTGTAGCTAGTACAGAAGTATCTACAGTCATTAGTTGTTTACTTTTTATAACACTCAGATCACGTACAACTATCTTTGAATGAGTATGTACCTATCCCTCCTACAGTCCACTTACCCCTTCAGAACTACCCTTCCCCAATACGCGGGTACTGTCCCTCCAGAAGTATGGCAGACTCACTTCTGCGCGGGACGCCGAGACTGCGTTGATTGCCGAAGTAGCTGCCCTGTTTGACGACAATGACCATGGCCTCTACACAATCCCCCGGCTGCTTGGTCTCGCTGTCAACGCCCCCTCGCCATTCACCCCTAGTCGTCACACCCCACCGTCACAATCTCATCTAACCGAGACACTTGTCGGGCCATCTCTCTCTTCGCCTCCTCTCCCATCAGGCTTCTTCCAGTATTGGGTTTGTTCCAACGAGGTATCCTCAACTTCTTTGGATTGGGACCATAACTTTTCAAGGATTCGGGCATGTCAGGAATTTTGAACGGCTTTGGAACGCTGGAATACTGGACAGAAAGGATTGTGTCATATTATTCGATTGTAAATATTGATAATGATTGTAAAATTGTTAATACGTTTTCAAAGATTTTGTAATGAAAATGAGTCACACAGTACTACCTTGCTTTGAAAACAAAAAGGCATACATTTTTTAATAGATTAGTTGTATGTTATTGGTCAGAGGGTCGATTAAGAAAACGGCAAAATGGCAAATAACGGTCGTTATTATTATCATTATCAAATGATTAATTTATTAATTATCATCCTTATTAAAATATATCATTAAAAAAACAATAATAAATAAGTTCTTTATTATGTCAAAGTTGAATGCTTGGTTTTTAAGCCGCCTAATTATTAATGAATAATGTTTAAAAATAGGTGACATAAATAAAGCTATAAATATAAATTATTTCACATAAACTAATAATAATATTAATTGTTTATTTATCAGTAAATATTAAAAAAATATAATAATTATAACTATCCCATTAATAATATTCTTATTTTTATTATATTTTCTAGATTGGTTTTATTGATTATTTAGCCGTCTCTTGTTTGTTGCGCCATATAAAAACTCTTATATTTGGTTCTGGGGTAGAGTAATCTGTCAGACTCTAAAATATTCATCACGAATGAAAGGAGAAATAAGCATATTTACGTTACATTAAAGTAGTAAATGTAATGGTAGTATTTACATATGTAAATGGTAGTATGTATCAGAATGGATGAAGGACGATAATGGTAAAGATGGTAATTTCGTCTCACACAAGAAGGAGGAGAATGAATTATTTTTAGGAACTTCTTGGCTCTGAGAAGGAGGAGGGGCGGTTTATTTTACAATTTTCAGAGAACCACCCTTTAATACTATTATCTTAAAATCTTACATAACGACGTTAATGTGATAACATTAATAATAACGAAGTTAATGAATATTGTTTCTATCGGTCCTTACATTCCGCTCATACATTTTCAAATTTTTAAAACTAGGTTTTCAAGATAAGCTAACAGAATTATAAAAATCATACAAAAAGGTGAGTTAACTACTCAAATTAAATTTGAATTCAATACCAGTTATTTCACCTTATTCTACTTTAATGTCATATTCGTTAAAAATGAACCAGACATTAATATGAACTTCAATTTTATTTTTATTTTGTTTTCATTTCTAAGTCTTGAAAAACTTGCAAATAAAAGAAGAAAAACTGAATTTGAATGAATTAATTTATTGTACATACATTTATTATTTTTTTAAACATATTGAATAATAATAATTTCTTAACTGGTTTAAAAAATTTACTAAAAAATAATACAACTCTTAAGAAATAGAACTTTAGTACTCATCGTAAAGTTACGCAATTTAATATAGAGTAGCATAAATATTTTTATTGCATTTGAATTAAAAAGAACGTAATAGCATACACCTCAAAACTACTAGAGCACACATTGCTGACTCTTACTCCAAGAAACCTTATGTCTATAATATTTAGACTAATCTAGATTATAATTAGTAAACAATTTGCTCCAAATTTATTCAATAGTTTCCAATAAAATGTCAAAATACCAAATTTGGTAATCTACATTTTAAAAAACAAGAGAGCCCAACCAACAAAATATGTTGAAACACATATTCCTTAATAAGAGTATTTTTTTTAATGTTACAAAATTACATTTTACACCAACACTGTTTTATAAATTTGTTTTGCAACGCTAATAACAGCATAGATATTACAATTTCATATTTCTTATCTCTCAAAACCCAATTTGATTTTAACAATTAACGAACTCATCCAACAGAGTGCAAACTCAGCTTAAATACAGAATTTAGTTCAATTATTTTGACAATTAAGACCATATAAATAGCTCCTTCTATGCGGGATCGGTGGAGACCTGTTAAAATAATTACAAAAGTCTCAATGTTGCTAACATGAATAGCTTCATTTCCTCACAGAAAATCTTCTAGAAAAACAATATTACAGGTAATAAGAAAAAATACTTAAATTCTGAGCAGAGAAGTATATGAAGTATATGCGGATCAAAGTAGGACAAGGCCATGGGAGGAACAGTGCTGTAGTGACAGATCACTGTTCCTCACTTCTTGAGAGGTTTATCCACTTTAAAACATAAGTGGAAAACTGTTATGATTAAGAAGATGATTATTGATTATTTTTTAGGGTGGGGGTGGGCGCCAGGGTAGCTCATTGGATCCGTTCGGGTCTCGCAATCCTGGCAATGCGAGTTCGAATCCCGCCTATGGGGGCCCTTTTATCTATAAATAAAAGCTTATCTTGAGCCATGGATTTTAGATTAGTGTGGAAACTTGTAGATAGCACCGGTAACTCAGGGATCCGTTTGGGTCTCGCAAGCCTAGCGCTCATGTGCAAATCCCGCCCAGGGCGAGCTAGTCCTGAGCCATGGGTTTTAGAATGGGGTTGCAACCTGTAGATAGTCCCTTCCTCTATCACCAAAAGTGATTAAAGGGGGTCTAAAAATGGTGAAGATTATTTTTCTTTCTCAAAGTTTATTATATATTATAGTAAATTTTTAACATAGAAGAATTAGAAGATTTCATTGTGTACGTTTATGTTCATCAAATGCAATTAATTGTGTAACTAATACGTTTCGAAGCCATTTTATGCCCACTTTAATAATAACTGAATGAGCTAACAAACAATAAAGACGAAACATTGGGCCAAATATAATTCAAATTTAGTAAGTTTTCAACAGCCTTCTACAGCCACTCTATGTTATAATAGATTATAACTCTACTCATCTGACGCAGCTGTCTATAATTTTTTAGACCTGGTCTAAATGACATCTATTAAGGAGCCAAAATCTTATAAATAAATATTTCCTATGTAATTCCAAGCTAACAACTTATATTTCTATTTTTAAATGGAGAGTTTTTGACCGCAGATATTATTATTAGATGTTTTTTGTTCGGGTTGGGTCAAGGTAGATCCAAAAAAATACACATTTTTTAAATTGTATTTTTTGGATCTACCTTGATTGAACCCCAACAAAAAATATCTAATACTTATATAAATAATGATATTAGTTGTGGTATGTAATTCCATTTTACATTTTATACAAGAAATGCAAAGGGAGCCAGAAAAAAAAATCTTACTACCTCCCGGTTCCGACTGAGGTAGTATGATTTTTTTTTTTTTTTTTTTTTGGCTCCCTTTGCATTTCTTGTCTAATACTTATTATATATTATTCTTTCGTACGAAATACGAATCATCATCAGCTGGACACAACTTGGTCAATAAAATTTCACGTGTATTATTGATAAGTTTATATAATAACTAATTTAATTCATAATTATTTTCTATTATATATAGCTTTTTCTTCAAGTTATATTATGACTTTCAAAATCTCAGTGCTTTTGAGTAAAAAATCTAAATCGTGTTTATACTATATTCAGCTTTCTTACTATAAATATTATCTTAATTCGATAATATTTTCTACTAAGGACACTAATGTTTTTGTAATATAAAGTTGCTGATATAAAGACATACTGATTGTAAAAACAAAAGAATATATTTGGTAGTTACAGAAAACTTCAGGGATTAACTAACTCCCTCTGTAATTCAGATAGTTGATGTAGAGATTGTAATTTTAGCCAACTAAAATCCAATGTTCCTTGGTTTTGAGGCTCAATCAGTCAAATAGAATGGCAATTATAAATTGACTAACAATTAGCTTGACCCTCCCCCCAGTCCTCACCAAAATAAAAAAGACAAAAATAAATAGATGGTAGCTAAATGAGAGGGCAGTGGAACCTACATAGCTATTTTCATGAACCTAGTACTTAGGAAATGTTTAATTTGCAGAAAGTAGTTTTATTTTTGAGATGCCTGCTGGCAAAATATAACAACTCACTATGACTTGTGTATTTTCTTTCAAATGGATGTGACTATAACTTTTTATACTAAGAACTGATTATAAGATCCGGTATGAAGGTAACAATTTTACTTACTAAAAGTAAATTTAAAAAAAATTACTTTTATATCTAAAAGTACAAATATTATAAATTAAAGTTAATTGTAAAGTCAGCCTAAATAATGTATTAAATACTTAATATGTCAAACATTTTTGGCCTTTTACTATTTTATGAACAGTATTTTATATTCCTTTTTCTTGGGTACGCCATTGCCGCTAATTTATTACCGAAAAGTGTGATATAGTTATAGAATAAAAATGGCAACAATATACTGATATTTGGTATTGTTTCCTTAGCCCCTTTTAAGATCTCCAACTGGTTACATTCCCAAGAAAAATTAAGATGAAAAAACTATCCATTAGTAATATTCAAATTTCCCTTGGACATGGATGTACTGTCAAACCTCTATATTCTCATGATTGAATGAAACAAAGTTTTAAAAAGTCAATTAGACTAATTTCTTATGCAGTTTTCTTTTATTTACCAGCTTTGATAATTTAGAGTTCTTGATTCAGTCGTAAAAATAAAATAAATTGTTATTATAATTTTTTTTTCTCTTTTTTTTTTTTTCCTTTGTACGAAATGCTCATGAGAACTAATACGTTATCCTGGGTATATTCTGTTTTACAACTTTATAAAGACCTGGTTTTGTTTAAAACCAAATATTGAACATTTTAATTCATATCGTCTAGACAATCAGTCGGACATTTTAAGCCATATTTTATTATTTTACCTACGGAGTAAGATATTTATATATTTATCGAGGTTATATATGTTTCTTATACGATTATTGACCATGCTTCAATACATGAAATAAAAAATGGAAATTAGTTGAGAATTTTTTTGGGTTCAACTAACATTGTTAAAGTGCAGGAGAGAAAAATTCCTACTGAAATTTATTATTGATTGCTGCAAAAATATCACCGCATCTTTCCACACAACCTTGACCGAACGCCAACTAATTCTCTACTGATAATTTCCACTGTCAAAAACTCTCCATTTGATCAGAAAATGGAAATGTTTGAAATGTCATCCAAGAGTTTCCTTTAAATATTCACATATTTCTTAATAGGTTTCAAAATAAGAAATCAGCTAAGAAACATATCTTAACTTTCATGTTTTGCCTCTATTCTCCCCTCCTCGCAAAAAAAAAATTTAATATATTTTTTTAATTTTTTTTGGAGTGGTGGATTGTGAGAAGGTAAAATTTCATTAATAATCTTCATTAAAATTAATTAATTATTCGTTATGAATCTTTAATTATTAGTTTATTTATGAAGAAGCACTGAAGAATAACTTTAACCAATAATAAGTTTTAAAGTTTATCATCTAGATGAAAATGCTTAATAAAATTTTAATAAATCATTATTATAATAAAATATTTGAGGGGCAGAGAATATAATAATTTTGATGCATTTTTTAAAAAACAATTAAGTAAAAATGAATATGATAAAATTATTGTCAGTAGAAAAGTTTTTGTCCACCTAGTATTTTCAACCAAATATTTTTATATTCAATAAATCGATATTTTCATAGAAGGAAATTAATATTTTTTATGTAATAATTGAAAAAAAAAAATTTGGATCCCCTTATTGTGCTTTTGCTTTTGCATGTCTGTATCATCAGTGAGTGACTTGGGCAGGGGTGTAATTTGTGCAATCAAACGATGGATGTAACTTAATTTATAACTATATACTTAAATCACACTTTCTAGGTGAATTAGAACGGTTCATAGTTATCTCAATGATGGTTATATAATAAACTTATATGAAGTAAATTAAGTTTTTTTTTTTTTTTTTAAATCTTTTAACTAAAATTTTTTCAACTTATTCATTGAGGAAATTGTGAACCGGAATGAAGAATTTAAGATAAACTTTTTTCATAAAGTATCACCGAAATGAGCTTGAACTCTTCTTGATGTACGAGGGCGGGTCAGTAGATGGAGAAGAAGGGGGGGAGGGGAGACGGGCCTGGATATATAAGTGGTGGAGGGAGCGGGCTGGCTTATACTCGTCCAGCTGATCTGCCAGACATGCCCGCCAAACAGGTAGGTCCTCTACTCTCTTATCAGCAGCTAGTGATAAGCGACCTAAGGGTGCGTTTAGTACAAATATTGCTCAATAGGAAATTAGCAGTAGCTAGCAATTATAAGTAACAGCTACTTACTTACTGTAACTTAGGATTTGCTAGGCTTATAAACCGGTATTTTTTTTCCTCAGCTATTGAACAGTTAAGGATTAAATTTCGCATTTAAATTAATATGCCAGGTTTAAAATAATTTTGAATTAATTAAACTTTATTCTTTTATAATTAAATTTTATCGCAAAATTTAGTGACGCTCTTATCATTTTAATTTTGTTTTTTGTTATTGTTCCCAAAATCTCTCTTAAATCAAAGTAGGTTCATACAAATATTTTTAATAACGAATATTGATTTTTTATATAAAAAAAATTGTTTAAATGTTTAAACTGAAGGTCATTCAATAATTATTAATGTCTTACTAATTTATATTTATCAATTTTAAAACAATATTTTCGGATCAAGAATAACTAAATGTATATTTTAATATGTTTAGCTTATTAAAACAACTACTTGTAATTTATTTTTACCCTCCCTTGTCCACAAAAATGCAATACGTTATTTACACCGCAAATAAAACTGCGGTGGATTTTCACTCCAGAATTACCGCCGACTCTAAATCAAACCAGTAGGGTTCCTACAATCTAATGCTGTCTACCTTTATACATCACATATTTTTACATTTAACATTTAATAGTTTAAAATAACTGACATACTTTAAATTATTTCTGAAAGTATATTTAATTCGGAAGAGTATACTCATTTTATACTCTCCTTTTCCGCTGAAGTGGCATAGGGATTACTATTTATGAAATATATTTGTAAAAAAGGTCATCTAAAAGGAAAATTTGTAAAATACGGTAACTTCTCCACCTGTAAATCTTAAGACCATAAAGATATTTTATACATATTCAATTGATAGATACGTACATTAAGTAATTTCCTTAAGGGAACGATGCACTATTAATATTTTGAAAATGGCTGTTTAAGGCTAAGTAAGAATAAAATTTTGTACCATTTATTTCAAAGTTCCAATATAATATAAATAATATTTTGTTTAATTACATAATTTCTATAAGCTGAACCATAACAAAAGAATTAATAAAAGATACTTAAAAGTTAAAATCACTCATCAGGGTTTCTTAATGCGAATCGAATAAATGAATTTTTAATATTTGCATAGTAAATATGATACATTCTTTAAAAATATTTCTTTAATGAGCGAATCATTAATTATTATTTTCAAGTATACTGAAATGTTACGCGATATAGATAGCATTTTATGAAGTAAGATACGTGGACTTCAATAAACTTTCCTTTTTTTACTAACTTATTGACGTTTAGTTTGTTTACGAAAATACTACTGTGTATATATATAAAAGAAAAATTTCGAATTAGTATATATCAAGATCATATTTCTCCTGTTGCCTATTGCTTTTGTATAACAAATTATCACCTATATACTAATCAAATCTGTTTGAAATTTATTTTTTATCTCATTCTTAAAACACTTTTAAATTTAAACTCTACAAAAAGAGCAGTCTAGAAAACAAAATTATCATTTTGAAGAAAGATATATGTTGATATTTAATTTCTTTAAAGTACATAAAAAAGAGGCAGCTTAAATAAAGCAGATAGTGCATTTTTCATTAAACTGATATAGATAAGAGTAAATGATTAATTTTATCTTAAAACCAAAGAAGGTTAGTAAAGAAAAAAGGAGGCTTAGCCTAGAGAATTCGTTGGGGACTAATAAGTCAGGCGCCGAGGGTTCGAGTCCTGCCCTGAGTAATCTTTTACCAGAAATAAAAGCTTTCATAGTGAAATGGGTGTTTAGAATATAGTTGGTGGTTACTCTAAGTGGTTCCTAAGAGGTGGGGAAAAAATATATAAATAAAAGCACTTTTGTATCTTCTACTTTATTCTTAAATATCTACGTCATTTTATACCTTTCGTGTTGTATGAAAGAAATGTTATTCAGCTTAAATAATGTTATTTTTAACTTATTTATTAATATGAACAGTAATAATAAAGTGGCAATTAAGCAAATACATCTCCCACTATACTCCCTCTTCCCATCATACGATACGATAATTTACAATAATAACCCCGAAGAGCAAAAATTATATATACATATTAATAATATTTGGATTAGTTCTTTTTTTTTTTTTTAAAGCCTTCTAAGATATCTATGTGGTCACATTCTATTGTAAAATTAAAAGAAATAAGCTATCCCTTATGAATAACTAAAGATTCCTGTCAAACAGTTCTATCAACGATAAATCAATAATATTCGTTCGTCTCGGTTCACGGAAAAAATTAATCAAACGAGTTAGGAGTCAATTAGTCTATTTTTTACGAAGAATTTGTTCGGAACCAATGCTTTTTAATATTAACCCGCTTTAGTAGTTTAATGTTCTTGATTCCATCTGCCAAAAATAGAACCAAATAATTAAGTGTTCAATTTAGCTTAAAAATACACAATTAGTGTAGCATCAGTACACAATATTCTTGTAAAAACCTCGTAAAAGTAAATAATGCTTTGACATTTACCCCTCCGTAGGACAACAGTTTGCTATACTAAATTTATTTTACCTCAATGATTGATAGATTATTATGCATAGTAAATAACAATTTATATGTAATAAATATCAGCTGTTTTTGGGGACATTATCGACTCACATTGTCGTCAGAACTAACTTTTCTCAGTTATGAGGAAGAAAAAAACCCTTTCTCTAAGAGGTTATAAATGTATCTTAAAATATTTGTAATATGAGCTTCAACAATAATTCGATTTGTCTCTATCTGTATAGTTAGGTGTTGGTTCATTTTATTCGAATCTAATTGACACCCAACTTCATAATAAATTTGGGTTAAGAAGAAATATATTTTAAGCACGATAAACTAATTCTAAAGTTAAATAAAGGGGAATAGAAGACGCCAACTTCATACTTTATCAAGTCCTTTATTAGCTAAGCAGCTTTCGAATTGGATTGATATTTTGATTGGGCGATTAACATACCCAGATCTAACGTAGTATACGCTCCAGAGGGTATATGCGTCCTATTATCAGCACAAATATTGGGATCATTGATCCTGTGAGCTGCTTAGCAAATAAAATACTTGATTAATTGGGAAGTTCGAATCGTCTCTCGCGGTACAAAAGAAAAATGAAACTTAAATTTTAACATGACATGTTTTATGGCTGAAAATTGCGAATTAAATATCCTGATTGCAATATACCGGGTGTCTAAGTCAATATAGCTTCCGTCGAATCGAGATCATTGATCGATAGGTAATTAGTATCGATAGTATTCTAATGCGCAAACCGTCTCAATATATGATGCCTTGAGAAAATCACTATGGGTTTTCGCAGACGTCTTAAAGTACAGTAAGTAGTAGGACATATATCTTGCTTCTTACTCATTCATCGGGGAGGAATTGTCCAAAAAGGGTATGCGTTTGTAGATAACCTTACTAGATAGACCCCCATACGACTATTTACTTTTAAATGTCACTACTTTAGAATATTTCTTTAATAAAATGAAATCCTACTTTTCCTTAATCAAAAGTCTATTTTTACACGATTAAATAAAAGTCTATATAACATTGAATTTCGCAGCACTAGTTTTTCTTTTGTGCTATCTAATTACTTTACTTATTCCTCAGAGGCACAAAAGTACATACCTCTTTGACATTTAGCAGGACTAAATGATGCATAATAAGCGTCACAATAGACGAAAGAGCGATGCATAATAGACTAAAAGTAAAACTCAAGAGTAACTAGATGAATACAAATTTTCTTTTCTTCATTTTGACCTGCCATGCTACTATTTTTCAATAATATAATACGATTATTACACGAATTTCTCATTTAATTAAAAGTTAACCAATTTTAATTTTTACAACTGCATGATAAAGTCAATTAGTGTCTTAATAAATCATTTATTCACAAAATATGTTTATAACGCTATATTTCGCTAAAAGGTATTATCAGAATATTACTAATTTATATATCAGCTAGTCGAAATTATTTTAATTAATAAATATTGAAAATTTAAAAAAAAAAATGTAACATTTAATAGAATTAGAATGTAATTTAAGCCTATTTTGACATTAATACTGCCTTGATAATCCTTGAGGGCTAATTTATATTGTAAAATTTCTAAATACATGTCTGATTTAAAACCAGATTTGTCTGCTTGTGTGTAATTCTGTGACAGTGTGTTTATGGTCCCGATGGGGTTCCCCTCTCTCCTCAAGGACTTAGGCGAAGTAAAATTTCATGTGCTGGAAAAAAACAACATAATTCTTAGGATTTAAACAATTTATTTATCATGCCTTAATCAACCAAGAGAAAATTATAGGCATCGTCTATTCTCCTGATTTCCCATAAATTTCTACTAAGTTAAACAAGTTTTAAATTAAATTCTGTTTAATCAAAATTTATGGCAAAGTCAATTGAAAGACATTATAGATTTTTCAAAACCTTAAATATGTTTTCAATACAACGGAATACATTCGGAGAATCTATTTTCCGTCTGGCCGGTGACAAAGATTATATAAGTTATTTTTTATTACAGGACAAAGACCCCCATCGCATTCCCTCTGCCTTTCAGTTATTGAAATCAAGGGCTCCCATCGACAGAGGGTTAAATTAGAGATGCGGTGATACAAAATTGTATCTCTAAATCGTATCATTAAATCAGCTATTCTGGCTATTATTAGATTTAATAGGGTAATTTTATTTCAATGGCACATTCTATTTTTAAAATGCCTAGGAAAATAAATAACTAATTAAATGTGCATGAAAAAATAACTCAGCCGATCAGCAGGACTTTTATTACATTAAAGGATAAGAAAGCTTGTACGCTTCATTTATTGGTTTCACCAAAGAAGCAACTAGTAATTAATTGCAAAAATGGCTTCAAATTTATATTATAAATAAAACATAAGGAATAAATAATTCTTCTAAAGACTATAAAGAAGAAAGAACTTTATAAAATAATTTTAGCGTCATTGATTTATATTAAGGTTCCAAAAGCTGGGATGAAATAGAAATATTTCTATTTCCCCACTGTTGCCTCAGCAAAATGACAAAGCTGAAAGTTATACTTAATCAGTTTCCTTTCTTTCTCACTTATTATTAATATGTTGTTATACATTAAATTTCTCACGCTGACTAACCCAATAAAATTTCATTTGTTTCATTAACGATGGATATAAATAATTTTAATTTCATTTCACGTAAAAATTTTATAAAACAATAACTTGGAAAATCCATGTAATTATTGTATATTTGTAATTTTTGATAAAACACTTATAATAAAAAAGATAACATAGATTACTAAATTGTATTTTCTTTTAAATCCATACACTCTTCCCTTTATTTCAGCAATTAACGATCTCTAGCATCGGATTACACAAAGGAACTTAAATGTAGAATTTCGATTCTCTAATTTGAAAAAAAGTGGCCCAACACTCCACGTATCTTCTTTAAAACTCTTTTTTCATAAAAAACGAAAATGATAATAGAGAAATTTATCTCCTAATATGTTGAATATTTTTTTTTTTTTTTTTTTAACAGTAGTGATTATAAAAATGATCAATTTAGGTCTACTATAAACCCCTTTTCCTCTAGGCCAGTTTCAGTTCTTAAAGAGAGTTTTTCCATGGTTTGCTGGAAACTCTATAAAATTTTCAACACACATATTTTTAGCCATTCCAATGGTCGTGTTATTTTACCAACGGTAAAAGCTTGATTTTCTTGATGTAAAACTGCTAATTCTGATGGGTAAAGTGAAGTGATTATAATTTTATTTTTAGACACACTTATTTATATCCTTCAGCAATAGCACAAGCAAGTACTTGAGGTAGACTTAATGATCTTGCTTCTCGACTTAGCTATAATGAGATTCATTTATGTAAATTTTAACACACATGGCTCTATAAAAAAAATCTAATTATGTAGTCTAGCGCCTTAATTTACAAGTGATAAGATTAATTGTAGTCCAATAATGTTCAAATAATTAGGAAAAGTGTTGTACTTGAAAAGTAAAAAAACGAAAAACAATTCTGTATAAAAAAAAAATTAAGGAACAAAATAACAATATTTTAAATAATATTGGGTTTTACGTAAGCTCTTAATCCCATTCAACCAATTATATTCATAGAAAATATATTTGAATTATTATTTTAACACATGAGGCCAATTTATGTCGCATTGAACAAAAAGTAAATCGGCTACAGTTTAATTAATGTTTTATTGAAGTGTGGAGTATCCGTTTGTTCTAACATTTTTACTAAACAATTATGTCAATTAATATAATTTGTTTGTATATTCATTGTATCCAAAATATCGTTGAACATCACGTACATATAAAGTGTCATAAAACAAAAATATTTTTAAAATGGTCTGTGGGCAAAAACAGAGCTAGTCAATGACACTTTTCAGTGTCCATTATCGGTTATTTACTTCGAGGGGTACTTAAGGCTGAGGAGCGGTGATTGTTTGAGTAGCAGAGAGAAGGGAGAGCTGCTGATCAGTATGCGAGTGACACCGTACTCACACTCTCGACAGATGCCGTTAGAGCAGGAGGTGACCGCCTTGCTGAATCTCGGCTCTGTCACTTGCGTCCTTCACCCTGCCAAAGTGAGATTTGTGACGTCATTATATCCATCATTTGAAATAACCATCTGGAATATTAATATTAATAGACATTTTCAGTTTATTTTTGAGGGGAATCACATTTTAATAGATACGCATAATATGTCATGAACATTTGATACAGGTGACAAGACGTTCCCTCACGCCATCATGAGCCCATAAGTTTAATAAATAAAAAATAAAATAAGAAAAGAACCTCTTAAAATTTTATTTTTAATTTTATATT
>KZ806867.1:320925-346523 GCA_000696205.2 Oncopeltus fasciatus
AAGGTAGATATTAATAAAATATAAGGCTTACTTTGCTCTTGAATTTAATTTCCCGAAAAATTAAATTGAACTGCATTCAATTATTTATAATTTATTTATTTATTTATTTCAGATCTCAATATTTTCTATATGCTGGTTAGCCCTGGTAGCCGGTCACCCCTTCCCCCATCCCATCAACCAGTATGATACGTCCAGACAAATTTATCAGCCACTCAGGCAATACCAGCTTCCAGCTTCAACTCAATTACTGCCGTAAGTATTTAAGGAAATTCTGGAGAAATGTAAAACTATTATTGGGTGTTCTCATGATATAATTTTTTTCGAAAATGTTTCGATATTTTACTAATTGCTATCTACCAGAGACAAAAGTGTTAGCTACATTAGTACACAGACATTTCTTCATAAATGTGTGTGTTTGTGTGTATTAACAAAATTTTGGTCAAAAGACAAACCAAATAAAGATTTAAAGTTTGTAGTGTTAACCGAAAATTCCATTGAAGAAAATCCTGTGAAGAGCTTAATGATATTTTTTGCTGTAGTACATATTGCAAAAACGACCCTAATTTTGTTTGGATAAAACTCTCCTATTTCTACTTTACGGTTTTTTTTTTTAATTGATATGTGTCTCACGTGTCTCCTTGAAAATTCAGGGAAAAATTATATATAAACATGTATTTGTTTTTATCGATATATCGGAAAACCTGTACGCCAAGCGTTCACAGTTCCTACTAGTCATCCATAGAGGTGTGCAAAATATAGCGTGAAAGTGATCATTCAATTTTCTACTTCTGGGACATGATATTTATTTAAGTCGCTACGCTTAAAAGCTTATCGATTCTCTGAAAATTTATAAAAAAAAAATAAAAAATATACTTTGAAACTACTCCATTCATCACACAGTGGACTGGAGCCCAATATAACTGCAGCCTAAGACTTAAGAAGGGCTATACTGCCGAGGAGCGTAGGAGCCAATGTGAGGAGGTTGGGCCGTTGGTGTGATAGCAAGCTGTTTGTCCAGACTTAAGGCGCGGTGAGTTCGACGACCGGTGACAAACACACCCCTACCTCTCACGTGGATCCTCCTCCTTCAATGGGATATCTCACATTACACATTGTAGTATAGTACATATCTGTACTTGAGTCTGTCAGACAGGAGCTCATTAGATCTAGCAGATTTCCCATACTTCAATGAGATGGATGCAAACAAGATTAAATGGAGAATGAATATGAACATTGAACTAAATTAATTAATTCAAGGGTTCATAATGACAAAAGCCTAAATGCCTAAATTAGTTTCTATATTTGTAATTATTAGAGTACGTTCGCCCAACACGCGAAATTACATTTATAAATTTCTTCTTTTTTTCCTTCTTTTTTCTTTTTCTAAACGCTAATAGTAACAAAGATATGACTTTAAATTTTGGTCTATATTTTAACCCACTCTCCTATCGACATATATAGTAAGAACAGGAGGAGAAAGAGTATAGTGAACACACACAAAAAAAATTACTATGAATAAAATTATTAGGGAGACTTCTCGCCCTTCGTCAGTGAGGAATGAAGAGAGACTCTTTATTATATATATAAATGAAATGATGATAGGAAATGAAGGATATATATAATTTTAAAGAGACTATTATTAGATTCTCCATTGTAGGATTGGTGTAAGAACAGTTTAAAATTTTCAAATGTCTCACCATTCTAACTATGTCAACAGCTTGATTTCTGTAGGGGAAATCTGCTAAAAGCGATCTAAATTTGGTTGGAAATCCTTTAGAAAGAAAAATAATAACTCATTGTTTGTGTTTGTTTACATGCTGTTGAAATAAACTAAAATAGAAGAATAACAAAATAATACGAAACTATTTTGTTATGAAATGAAGAAATGCCAAATATCACTTAAACGTTCATTCTTACTGTGTTTCTGATCTCAGTTTTATTCTGAAGATATAAGTTTTTTTGGTTTTTTTTTTTTTTTAAGTTATGAAGATCAATTAATGGCATGTGGTTAAATAATTATTTCTCTTTACTTATAATGAGATCACCTTAACTAAGAGTTATTAACAACTAATTCTGTGGGGGTCTGAGGCCAAATTAAAGAAAATCGGCTCAAGAGTTGCTGGAGAGAGAGTGTGTTGTCGGGTGTCAAGCGATGAAACTTAAGCCTTGGTAGTTTTCACACTTTTGGTAGTTTCATTCAGACTTCGAGGACTGGATAATGCAACATTGATGGGTATACTGAACTGATAGCAGTCATCCAATAATGACCAGTAAAGGCAAAATTTAATATCAATATGAATTTAATGAGTAAGTGATTAAAGACAGAAAAAGTTAACTTTTGGAGCTGGAATAATATTACTGAAGAAAAGGAGTAATCCTGAACGAGTTCAAAAGCTGTTGAGGAGTTAGTAAATTGCTCGAGTTAGAAAAGTGGAGAGTAAAAATTGGTCTTACATAAAGGAAATGAAATTATACATAGATGAGAATAAATGAGATGAGTGATGGCTTGTATATGGAGATTGATGATAAGATGTTGGTTGAAGGGATACAATGGGTTGAATCCATTTTATTCAACCGGAGTCGTTTGCATAGGTCTCATAGTACTTACTTATATCAAGTAAGTAAGAGTTATTATATCCGGCTTACTTGCCGATCTTAAGTGTTGGCCAACTACTCATCTTCCTTCAAAGGCTCTTCTCATCAATGTGTATCTGTACAATAGTATAGGGAAAATATCGAGCACAATTCTCTAATTTTAACCCACTATAGAGAGAGAAAAGTCTAAAAAAAATAAAATAAAATAATAAAAATATGATTAATAAAACACCGTCCTGCAGAGGACATATGCACTGGTACAAGGTACTATGAGACTAAGACAGGTTAGTTATAAGCGTTAAGGGTGTTTGTTATAAGTGATATGTTACTCTTTAATAGGGCAATACTTTTAATTTATCTGTAATTAACTTTGTTAATTATTGTTTTTAAAGATTAATTCATAAGGGCAGTATTCTTATTTCTATCATTAGCTTTGCTTAATAAATTTTTTTCTATGTTATAAATTCATTTTATTTTTCATTTTCATTGACAATTAACCCAATAAACTTTAAAATTGTTAGTTTTTTTCCTCTTTAATGTTTCAAAACCACTGAAGCCGTAATGCTTGTCAAAAAAAGAAGTAAAGGTTAAAATTAACTCCTTAATCAGATGTGAGTATTTCAAAATATACTTATAGAGAGTATGGCTGTAACTGATTCTTTAAAATATTGTTAGCTATATTTAAGGGGAAATTGACTGAGTAATTATTACTTTTTTTGAGCGTGCACTAAATATTAATGATTTTAATATGAATAATGCACTTTCTAAGATAAATTACTCTTTGAGGTAAGAACTAAACGCTTTGTTGAACAGCTGTCTGTGTACTCAGAAATGACAGCGAGAGAATCCATTTAATTCTAATGACTACGAGACATGCCGTTCTTTCTGTCCAGGAACAATGTAAATGATGGGATACGGTACGGACAGATCCCCATACTTCAGCAGCAGCAGCCCCAGCAGTACCTTCAGCAGGCAGTGCCTCAGGAGCAGCAGTACCTGGAGTCCCTCCTGGCCGCCCAGCCGTACAGCAGGCCTCTTCTCCAGCAACAGCCTGCTCAAGGTAGTAACTCCCAGCTGATTCTCAGCTTGGAGATATTTCTTTCTTTCTTTTTTTTTTTTCATAATTGTTAACCACCCTTTTAACCACTTAGGGTCATGGAGAAAGGGGTTCTATACTGGTTACCATCCCATTTTAAATATCCATGCCTCAGGGCAAGCTTTTAGATATCGATAAAAGCTTGGCCAGGGGGGATTAGAACCCACAGCGCCAGGATTGCGAGACCCGTCCCATGAGCTAGCCTGGCACTTGAAATCATCAAAAGTTAAGAATTCCAATCAGTGCAAGAGGCAAGCATTTATTTCAGGATAAGAGCCTGACCAAGACTTGGGACTCAATCTTACCGATTTGGAGACATAAATAGATTCCTCAGACCAAGGCATTGTCACCTTCACTACTCTTTCAGTTGAATAAATATTCATATAATAATTAAATTAAATCAAACGCACGCTAATAAATTAATTTACAATTTCATAGGAGTTATTAAGTGGGTTAGAGGCAACTTCAGATCACAAAGGGAAGTGTTTCGTTTATGTCATGTTTAACTCCTTGCTACAACATTCATTTATACACTCGTCATCTGTAATCTTCATTTCATTTCCAAAAACCAATAATTGCCTTAGGGGCGCCAGGATAGCTCATGGAATCAGTTCTGGTCTCGCAATCCTAGCACTGTGGATTCAAATCCTGCCCTGGGCAAGCTTTTATTGATAATAAAAGGTTGTCCTGAGCCATGGATGTTTAGAATGGGATGGTAATCTGGAGATAGACTCTCCCTCCATGACCCTAAATGGTTGAAAGATAGGCTAAAATAAGAAAAAATCTCAATCTTTGGTTTTACCATAAATTATTTAAACAAAAAAAAATCGACATTGTTTTTCACAAACTCTATAATTTGGCTAAAGAAAATTAAATACCTATAATCAGAGATCTGTGAAAAATCTTCAAGAGTAAAAAAAAAAAAAAATAGGAAAATTGTATTTTTAGCCTGCTTCATTTGAGTTATTAACATGCCTCACTTCTCTGCAAGCTCTTATTAGTTTATCTTTATAAATAAAAAGCACTGGAGTCTTGTTCATTCACTCATTTCCTATATTTAAATGTATCTATCAATATATCTATCACTCATATATTTTCACTCTCTGCATTGAAACTTTTATTGTTATTGTTTTTCTTGTTCTGGTGAAAAAAAATTACTGACAACAGTAATTGATCAGACGATTTTTTTGTGTTAAAAATGTTTTAGAAAAGCTCTAAAATTTTATATTTTTTTTTTTGTTCATTTTTATCAAACTTGTCCAGAAAAAAAAAAGCTACTACACTAACAACTACCAGAAACGTAGTGGGAGAATAGGCATGAATTTCCCGTCAGTCAGTGAAATTATATTTGACAATTTTACAAAAGATCTACAATAAATAAAAAAATCACATAGAATGATTCTTATTGAGGATACAGCTAGCTAAAATTCTTCTTTTTTTTTTTTTGTTGTGTGCAGAAGACAGATATTTCTTTATTATAATTAATATTGATTTGTATCATACCTGGTTTCAAATTATTTTATTTTAATAGAACACTATTAATTAATACTATTTTAATAGTATAAAATTAAATAATTTTATAAGCCATGGTTTAAATAGAGAAAAAAAACTATTATTTCAATAATGCCAATTATTTGTAATTAATTAGAATTGAATATATTAGCAGTTATATTTGTTATTAGAATTAATGATTACTATAATGAATACAACTAATGATAATAATAAGCGATTTTCTGTTGGCCCATTATGGATATTATTTGTAATAAAAAATATATAAAAACAATAACTTTTGAAGGGAAATAATTGAGTTTTTAAAAAATATATATATTAACATTGTTTATTTCTCCTATAACAAATGAATTGGTTCTTCATTAAACATATAAGAGTGCTGCCTATTGAGATATAAATAAAATTTACATTGAAGACAGAAATGGTTGCAATGTCTTTTCTATAAAAAGGGAGAAAAAAAAAAGTTAAAAAATTGTAGTTGCGATCATTAAAAAAAAAAAAATCCTTCATCACCTACAAACAGAGCAAAAACTAATCCTAAGTTATAATTTTCTTTTGTCTTATTTTTTTCAATATTATTCATAATGTCCAGTGGAGAATGCTAAGCCAGAAAGACTTGGAGCCCTCACACAGCAGCAACAACTGTACTTGGAGCAACAGGCCGCTGCCCAGGAACAACTGCAACTACTGCAAGAGGAAGCTGAGAGGCAGAAGTACATGCTTCAATTTTATCAGCAGCGCCCGAACTCAAACTATGTCTACTATAGCCTTCCTCAGCAGCAGGTAAAAATGATAGCTTCTAATTTGAATTTAAGCTTCACTTACTGCAAGGTAGAGATTAAGTTTTAAAAAAGTTCAATTAAGGAACAGTGCTCACCTATTGAGACTCAAGTTTTAGATTCATTGCCTCATTTCTGGACAACAATTAAATTTTTCATCTTTCAAAATTAAAATTTCAGTTATGATTAAATGAAAATTAACTGTGTATAAGAATTTAAAATAACTCTGTGAAAACAGGGAAACCCTATTACTCAGTGCTATATAAAAAATAACATAATTTAAAAATACTTTTATACATTCAAATTGTTTGCAAAAATTTAACCAACCATTCTGCTTCAATAACTCGTAATAATTCAATCCATTGATTTATTATATGGTAATTAAAAATGTTTACCTGATATGGTTCTTGACCACCCCCTCCAATCTACCCCTTAAATGACATTTTTATACTATGCTAAGGTTGAATATTTTTATAATAGCTATCTGTATTAATACTCTAATGTTCATGCTCATATTTAACCTTTCATAAATTTAGTGAAGGTGAGACCTACAGACAAGAAAACTGCAATTTGTTTTGACAAAAACAAATATTATCATTATTTTTGTTATAATAGCTAAATACAGCTTTGAAATTTGTCCAGGATCGATGTTATAAGCATAAGATTTATAATTCAATCAAACTTGAATATATTGATATATTTAGGCGTATAAAAAATTCAGAACTATGTTTACTTTAGAGATCATTAACTTTATGACAAAAGTTGATAGGCTTCATAAATATAGAGAAGCCATTAAATGATTAGTTTAATTTCACGATGTAGTTCTTTCTGTTGCCTAGTGTCTAGAGAAAAGTTGTCACCATGCCTAGCTGAGTTTCCCTACTCGACATCTCCTGTTCTTAGACGAATGAGAAGAGAATATAATATTTCATTGAAAATTCTCTATATGAAGCAACAGAAATTATTTTTCCTCACTTCATTTTCCTGAGGGATTTGGGTACAACGATAAGGCTTATATAATTCAATATCAAATGATGTGTTTGACTATTTTTCAAACAATTCAAACTTATTAACATTATTAATAATAATATTATAGAGTTTTATAGAAGAGAAAAATGAATTAATAAATGTACATTGTTAATATAATTAACTAAACTTATTAAATAAGAGCCAGATAAACAGTGAAACTTCATTAAATAAATGCCATGGTATGAAACAAAATAATATAAAAAATAAAATAAAAACTTTATTTTTAAACAAATAAGCTAGACAGGGATAATACTAAGATAGACCAAACAAAGGACAAAATTAACTATTAATCGTAAACTGATGTAATAAAGTTTCTACTTCATCATTATTAAAATTTTCATTATGAAAATAATTTCATTACTTTACAATTAGAAGCCTAAAAAAAATTCGTGCTTCATTCTATTAAAAAATTGAGACAGTACTCCTGGCCTTATTTACTGGCTCCACCAAATGTATTTTTCAAATAAGCTTTAATATTTTTTGTTAGTTTGCTTCGCAGGCCGCCCCTCTGGCTGACCGTACTCAACATCATGGGCTCAGACCTTCATCTTTAGGACTCCAAAATTTCCAGAGGTTCCAGATTAGGTCAGGCCAGGAACAGAACAATGCCTCTAGTGAAATTCAAGAATCCCAAGAGAGTACACCATCCCCACAGCCAGCTGAAGAAGTCGGTGAGTTTGATCTGAAGTTGACATTGACAGCTCCAAGTTGGGGAGCTAGGGTAGCTAATGAGATCCGTTCTGGTCATCAAATCCTGGAGCAGCGGGTTCAAATACCGCCCTGGGCAAGCTTTTATCGATATATAAAAGCTCGTTCTGAGCCATGGATGTTTAGAATGGGTTGGCAACCTATAGATAGCCCCTCCTTCCATGGCCAAAGTGCTTGAAAGGGAAGTTAACACTTATTAAAATAATTCTGAAGTAATTTAGGTGATAGCATGGAGGCTTCTTTCCATCTACTGCACATTTACAAGCCTGACTACAATTAAATTAACAAAGAAAACGTATCATTAAACAGATTTTTTATTTCACCTTCATTTTTATGACGTTTTGGGCTTTTTACCAATTATCAAAATACTGATGGCAGGACTGCTTGCTATTCCTGAATAAACCATATTTATTCACTTTACTATCAACAAATTACAAAAATATTTTGAACAGAATATAATAAATGATGATCAAAGTAAAATGTGATCTTTTAAATGTAGTGAAGGTATTAAGTAAAGATAGCAGGTTAACTTAATTTTGCACAGGTACATATATATCCAAGACAAAATGATAGAGAGAAATTGATAAAACTCTGGTGTTTCAGGTCCAAGTATTGCCCAGGCGAAACCTCAGGCAATCTCCGTTGCCGGACCTGGGGGCGTGGCAGCTGCAGCACCAGTGGGTACAGCTGTTGTTGGACCAGGAGGAATGGCTCTTTCTGCCCCCACTGCTACTGCACTCGCTGGCACCAAGCCAAGGCCAGGTCAGGGCCCAGCTTCCAGTAAGCTCAGGCAGGCTGTGCGATACCTCTACTGAAATTCATGACTTCAACAACCTCTTAATTTATTTTTTTCATTTTCCTCTCATTTTTACTTTTTATAAAGAAAACAAATCAATTTACACACGTTTATTTAATAAAAACCCCTCATCCTATTTGCATGTCCTCACCCTGCATGTGTGTTAAATAGTTTAATAATTAAATCTAATTTATCAACTTTTTAAGTTTTGTCGCAAAGCTACAATCTTAAACAGCTCAATAATGCACAAATTATTATGATTTTCTTCTTCTATACATATAATGAAATATTCCGGGGCAGTTTACATCTATTAGCTAAGTCAGAACAATTCCTATGTAAGCCGAATCATAGACCTTTTCACCAAAAATACTAAATTTATTATAAATTTTTAATTATTAGAATGAATAACAATAATTAGGGGTCATTGGGCCCCCTTAAATTCTCTAATTATTAGGTTTTGTGGAAAAATTTTATCTTCATCAATAAGAAGCTTGACAGCTTCAATATTCATCCTAGCCTGCTTTAAAAAAATTAAGAATGCCTAAAAGAGATATATGTTACCATGCTTTGACTTAATGATAAAATACACAGATAGTTCTTGTATACAGCATTCGATTGTGCCTCTGCCTAGCTGTAGGGCTATAGTATTTTATTTTAGGGCTATTAATATAATTTAATTACTAGAATGTGAAAATTTTTAGAAACTTAATTACTTGTTACTGTCAGGTTTTTACTAAAAAGAACTAAGAGTAAGTTATTACACGGTAACCTGCAGGCCCCCATCTAAGAGTATGGGTTACAAATGGTACTCTTTAGAGGATAAGTATTTTAGCAATTTTGTTAAAATATTCACATACCTCATACATTTAATCACCAGTTAGTAAACTACCAAGTTGACTAATAATTATTGAAAATTGAAATCCCTGAGTGCTAAAGTGTTCAGACAAACACATGCAGCAGAATTTATATAGCTTTGAACAAAAAATATGAAATTCAAGCAAAAAAAAAGTGCAAAATACCAGAGTACTGTCAATATTTACACCCACTCCACTACCTGCAACTTAAATCTGGAAATAGGCCACTCAGCTCTCTTTTCCTATTTTTTACTGTTATTAAAAGCATAATTAAGTTATTTTGTCAGAAAACTAGTGATTTTCTTTTTTTAATTCTTACTGAGTGATGGCACATCCTACATGCAATGCACAGGTTATGAAATATTTTATGAATCACAGTAATTATTCTCTTAATAATTTTAGAACCTCAAGAAAAAATATTCTATTACAAGCATATGTCAATTTAAGATAAGTACAGAAAAGAATACATTAAAGGACTGCTGTTCCAAAAAATGAATGAGTCATTGAAAGAGTGAACAGATCATGCACTAATAGCAACATTCTCTATCATGCTTTCTACTAACAAAATAATTATTCATATTATTATTCATTATTCAATAATGATTCATTTAGGAGGAGAAAATAAATAAAAGCTCAACAATAGAAACTTATTTTAGATAGAATTGAGAGACCATTGAAAAATACCTGTCATGTAAGAGCAATGTAGAAAAACATATTCCCATTATTTGGTTTCATTAAAGAGGGAAACAAATGATTATTTGATCTTAACAAAGAAAAGGATTTTAAGAAAAAATAAGCTTGCTAAGGCAGGTTCTAGGGAAAATAAAAACAGTGTAGGGGCTACTTAATGTATCAACTAATTCATCTTTTATAATTTCCTTAAAAAAAGGTTTTCTTTATTTAAAGTTATGACAAATAAATTTATAAACAAAACATTGTTTGTTTAGGCATAACTTTATATGGATTGTTTTCTTACTTCTTATAAGGACTCATCAAACAAAGTTTTTGTACAAGAAATGCAAGGAAATAGAATAAAAAAATTTTACCACCTCAGCTGGGACTCGGGTCTCCTTCTTGCCGGGCAGTTAAGCTAACCATTAAACCACCGAGGCTAGCTAGATAATTTCTTCTACTCCCCGCACTTTACTCCGAATCTAAACCCCCAAGTAATGTGAATATATTGTCTTATGCTAACATTGTCGGCTATTTGTAAGACTAGTTTTTTCCTACATTTCTTTTTTTTAAATACTAATTTTAGCCGGGACTCCTGCTTTCCGGGCAGTTATGCTAGAAGTAATCATCTAGCTAATGGATAGTGTGACTGCCTGGAAAGCCTCCTGCCAGGTCTCCTACCCGGGTTCGAGACCCAGCTGAGGTGGTAAGATTTTTTATTCTATTCCCTTGCATTTCTTGAATAAAATTAACATGGGATTAAATACCACAACTAAAATCAGTATTTAATAAAAAGTTTTTTTGTTTTTTTTTTAATTATCATCACAGCTTACTGAGATTGGGCAGTATATCATTTAGTTATTTCATTTTCCCAAAACAAGTGAAGGATGGTTAGTAACAGGTGAAGAAACACTGAATTATTACAAACAAGAAAACTCTGATTAAAAGCATGTTCTCTGTAAGAACTGAAACTGGGACCTAGAATTAGATATAACTTTTTCCTAAACCAGTAAGGCTATCCTAATCTAATACTTAAAAAAATATGTGATTTGTTGCTCCTGGTGAAAAGGGGAGAATGTATACAAAAAAAATAGTAATAACAATAACTGTACAACGTACACATAAAAATAATCAAAATGTATTTATTTGTACACAAAAGGAAATACATGGTGTAATAAGAATTTAAAGAATATAAAGTTAACCTAAGAGCTTGAAAATACTAAGCTAAACAATCAGTTCTTTAAGAAATGAATTGCTTCATTCTCAATTCCTAATTATATAAAAACTTTAGTAATTACAAATAAAAAAAGTTAGTTTATCCAAAATCTGGACCCTAAATAAAAACAATATTGCTTAAAATAAACAGACCTCATTAAATATGAAATAAAATGCATAAATTTTAAGTGAAAATTATTAATGAATGAGGCTAAAATAATTAAATATAAGTGACAGGAATAAATAACAAATAAGATATATATCTTTCAACATTATATATGTACAAATATATACAATTTTTTTTTATTAATTAACATTAATCTTTCAATTTGTTACAAAACACCAATGAACTTCCATTTACATTATAATTCTACATAGAAGCCATACATTTAACATTCAATTTTTATTTACATGGGCATGATTAGAGATTATGATTAAATACAATGATTTGTTTAACTTCAACCTTCCTAATATTAGTAGGTTTCATAACCGAAACATAATCCAATAGCCCATGAAGCCCAAAAGAGTTAATTAACATTAATAATACGGTTTCATATAAAATTTACAAATTCAAAAAATATTTTTTACTTGCACCATTAGATACATTAATAAAAATGGTTATCATAATGGCAGAAGAAAATCATTTCTTAAACGCAGGAAAAATACTGTTGCAAAATTTTAACAGCCCAGCCGAGGCGAATTGAATAATCTATATTATATAGATATAATAAAGAATAACACTAGCAATCTTCTGTGCATCACATTCTAGGTATTTTCAAAGAGTGTAGGAGAAACAAGGTGAGGCTGTTTTATAACAATACAAGAGTAAGAGAGCCAAAAAGAAGCAGTTCAAAAGAACAGAAAAGTCTATTGCAAGGACTAGGAATGGAAGCCCACAAAGGAAAGGGAAACCCATATACTTGGGAGGAGGCTCGAGGTCTCCTGAAAATCTTTATGAGGAGTATATTGAAAGAATTGGACAAGAACAGAAAAACCCCTGGCTCAAATGAAGAAGACATATCGGTACTAGGCAGAATGACTTGGTTGGATTGAGGCTTTTTACGCTAAATAGCAGAGAAGACTGAGAGAAAAAAAGAAGGGATGGGAATACTACTTTTCAGCATTATTTGAAAAAAAATATAATCACATTATGAAAACGCCATTAACCAAGATTAGTTTATAGACATGATCATTTTCCTAATTTCACTGTTTTTATTAAAATAAAAATATATAAACTGCAATTAAACTGTGATAATTAAATATGTAATTGACTGAGGTTGATCTAGAAGAAGATAAATCTAAAACATTGCTCTCCCTTCCTCCCCTAATACACTAGTTAATAAAATATTAAGAAATTGAGAGAAACAAGTATGCTCACTTCCTACCCTTAATAGATGACATCACCAATGATATACTATATAGACAACAAAGTTGAACTTCTCTGAATACTAAATTTCTTTCGAGAACAAGAATGTTCACAAGTAGATGAAAACTCTCACAGGTCAAATTTAAACAAATAAACATTGCAATAAAAGAGATTGATCACTTTGAATGCCCCCCCCCCCAATAAAAAAAAATAATAATAAATAATACAAATTAATGCTTCTTTGAAATATGACTTTTCAATAATTCAGCACCACTGGATGTCTGGTTTTCTAAATTTTCTAATAATTTGCCACTTTTAATTAGTTTCTTTATGTTAGAAGTTACAGTTTTATTCTTTGTTTCAATTAAATGAAGAAGCAAAAAACAACCTCGATTGGTAGAAATTAATTTTTCAATAAGCTGAACATTTAAAAACTCTGATATGCACACACTAAAATTACTATCTTCCCCAGACATAGGATCGTGTTTAATAAGTTTCTTTATAACCATGTGTATACCAGGATGTTCAATAATTTTGGTACTGTCAGAGTCAATGTTATGGGCCAAGAACTCAGCAATTGCATGATATGTCTCAAGCAGTTTGTCTCCTGAGCCTTTCTTTAAAACTGCCACAGTAACAACAGCTATCTTAGGTTCAGAAAACCAAAATTCTGGGTTTTCTTTAATCTTAGTGAGAAGGCTATCAAGACTGGGCTCAAGTAACTCTTTTTCTTTAAGAGAAATTTCTTTCTTTACATTTGATGACTCGTCAGCTTTCTTTAATTCCTCAAGTTCTTTTGGGTGAAAATAAGTAGGATCCCGATGGGCAACAAGATAAAGAATTACTTTCCTACCATAAGTATCTTTTACTAAGTCTTCTGCATTCTCAAGTATTGCAGGTAAAATAGCTTTTTTTATTAATACAGTGTCATCTACTGAGTCAAAAAGAGATAAAAGGAAAATATTGGCATTGCTTTTGGCTATTTTCGTTACTTGAGTTTTAAGTTCTTTTACAATAGACTTCTTCACTTTGGCTGTCGATTCCCACAACAAATGCATAACTACTTTACTCCCAGATTTACTATTAAGTAGAAGAGGGAAATTAGTTTTAAGAATTTCAAGAATATCTAACTTATCTTGTTCCTCGCAATGATTTAAATAATCATACAATACATCATTAACTATACTGGTTTTAAGGCAACTATTTTTGTTAATTAATTTTGAAAGAATATTTTTCGTACTTTTAAGAATGGCTGATGTAAGAGTAGGGTTTTGAGCTAAAACCTCTGACAGCGATGTTAAAGAAGGATTTTTACCACCTCTAAAAAGATCACTGTAAAGTTCTTGCCTCATAAAGGCTTTTTCAGATGATTTAGCACACTTGGAGTAGTATTCTTCAATAACAGTAGAAGCAAATCTATTTCTTAGCATTGAAGAAACATTTCCAATAAAATAATTAAGCATTTTTTTCCTTGTAGGCCTATCACAATTTTTTAATATTCTAAGAACTATATGATTGGAATATTTAGACTTACTGAGGCTAACAACATCAAAAAGCAATTCATCAACAACTTTTTCCTTGACTTCCATTGGGCCCACTTTGATCAACCACTGTATTATTCGTGCCAAGTCATGAGAACGAACAACAGAAGAGAGCTTACCCCCCAATATGACATAAAGTTTCTCTGAAAGCTCAGTTCTTCTTTCAGATGGGCATTTGTTGCAGCGAATTTCTTCAAACATTTTTTTAGCTTCATCAGGTAAGGCATAGCCTCTTTCCTTTTCCCTCCTCTTTTGTTTCAAAAGCTTCTGTCTCTTTCTGGCTTCTTTTTTGTCTAACTTTTCAGGTGGACTATTATTTAATGATTTAGGCTTCAATCCTGGTTTGTAATTATTAAAACTAGCTTTGCCTTTCGAATTAAATTTGCTAGATGACTTCTTAGACTTATTTTCTTCAGTTGTATCAGGTAAATCAGTAACTTCCATTGTTTGAGAATCTGCTTTTAAATCATTATCGTCAATTTCCACCACTTTTTTCTCTGGATATTTTTTAGATTTTATCTTCTCTTTCTTACTAGATTTCCCTGATTTCTTATTCGGAGAAGTTATTTCATCAGAAGTTTCTTCCACTTTTCGTTTCATTACTAAAAATAATTTTCCAAAGTATGAACGAAAGACCCACTAACTTTAGTAACAAACACAAACAAACTGCACGTGTTCAGACTTATTTAAACTTCATAAAATGAAACCTTCCCTATTGGACAAAACAAAGAGGTAGGAAATATTAAAGAAACGCTCTTAGTCAAATACTGTCAATCACTCGGTAACTCTCCCTCACTCATTTCCTTTCTCACTCACACAGTTTCTCATCGGTCTCTCTCTCCCACACTCACATCTTTCTTATCCCTTATTCAATCACTCTTACTTACTCTCTTTCTCATACACTTAAACTCGTTCACTCATTCACTCTCTCACACTCCCAAACTCGCTCACTTTCTCTCGATTTATATGTATATACATATGTAACCCTGTATATATATTGGAAAATATTGGCTATATATAATGTATATATATACAAANATATATATATATATATATATATATATATATATATATATATATATTCACGTTTATACATTATTGCCAAGAAAACATAGGTTTCTTTTAGCCATGTCTACGGCGAATCCTTGGCGTCTGATGGCCATGATATCATGAGCAATAGGGAATTGTGGAGGAAGACTGATTAGGAGAATATTTATCTTGAAATAAAAACAAAAAAAGTTTAGGTAGATTGGACGCACTCTAAGAAGGTCAGGCTTCGACAATGTGATAACTGCGCTCAGAACCACTGCAGCGAAGGAAATAAAAACGATTGCGAAAAGGTGATACATGTAGAATGCGGAATTTGGGTCACGGCAGGGATAACTGTAAGACTACGTTAGGGACGCTATGCTCTACTGGGTGCAGCATGAAATAATTAAGTAAAACAAATGCTCCATAATTACTTCAGAATCAATTTTTTTTCAACACTCTATACCTACACACAAATATGGTTGATATGCTGTATGAAATAAATATATTTTTAATACCTTGGATTATAAATATAAGTCAATTAATAATAACAAGTTGGTTACTGAAAGAACATGTATTTCACACTTTGATGACTTTAAAAAGGCACCAAATTGAAGCTTTTCATACCTCTAAGCAAAAGGGAAGTTTAAAGTTTTGTTATCTCTCTGATGTCAATAGAGGTGTTGGTTGTGTCCAGGCTGTTAACTGGACGTAAGCCTAAGGTTTATTTGACTAACTTCAATTCATTTTAAATGGCAATTTGGTTATTAATTTATGCTCAAAAGTGTTCTTGAATTATCCTTTCATCTCATTTAGCCTGATAAGTTCTAAAATGATTCATAGTTTATTTATCATTAATTCATCTGGGTGAGTATTTTAATAGCAAATCGTATCCCAAATTGTTTATTATTTGTTCGAAAATTAATTGTTCTTTTCTCATATTAAAAAATAGTTTCATTGTGCAATTCTAGAGGTATATATCCAATAATTTAACTCTTATTTTGAGGCATAATATCAGACCATTTTATTATTATTTAAATTCTAATACATGATTATTTCCTGTAATATTATAATCTAAACTAAAATGAAATGAATATGAGAGGATAATTAAATTGTATGAATAAATATATATTTAAAACACTTGAATTTAATTAGCTCTATTACTTTAATTGGCCATTGTTCACTATTATTTTATTTTATTGCCTTTATAAAAATTCTAAATAGAATTCATTTCTGATTTTTTCATTATTCATTTACTGTACATTCATATGTTTTGTCGACTCTTTCCTTTCATAAATATACTTAGATTGTAAAAACCACCTAAGTGTGTATTCTAATTGTTGAGTAACATATTGTGGTCAATCTTCCAGGAATGTTCGAACTAACCTGAAATTGCTTTTCTTCCCCCCCCCCCCTATTATTTAAGTGTTTGCCTCCTATTCAAATACTTAAGTTTTTAATGTTAAATAAAAGATTGCCCTGGGCTGAATTCGAACCCACAGTGCCAGGATTGTGAGACCCGAATGGATCCCATGAGCTACCCTGGTGCCCCAAGGGAAATGCTCTTAACTGTACTTTGCTACTTTTAAGCCATGTTTGAGATATATAATTAAATTTATTCAATATAAATTCAATGCCTTTAAGTAGATATTTTCAATGAAGTATACATAAACATTTTGCATAGTTAAATATTGTTAAATAAATAACATGAACATTTTTCAGAAATTCTCCACTTAGAGTTTCTAAATGTTATTTATTTTATTATTATTATTTTTGTCACATCTCAACATGAATTATTACTTAAAAAGAAATTTATTTTTAATTTGGTTATGATTTTAGTTTTATTAACTTTATTCATTTTTTCAATGGATCTGAGAATTACATATCAGGAACTATGGTTCATTTGACTTGTGACCCTGGAGATAAGGGAGTTAAATAATTTACTCTTGATATTCTAGACATAAGTTAATTTTTCTCTAAATAATCACATTTAATTTGTAAATTTGATTACTTTGAAACCTCTCAGTAGGCTTTAATGGGCCAGAACAATTCTATAGTTGTTGAAGAATAAATAAATAAAAATTTCCATCATGTAGTTGTGTTCATTAATGGACAATATTATTGTATTGTATTAAATACTAATACTAACTAGATTATATTATATACCAATACTAATGCACTATTATTGATATTTTGTATAATAATTTTAATCATAATTAACCCAACAACGGTAACCAAATTAGGCATTTTTTGATTTAAATAATCCTAGAATTAGAGCATTAAGATCCTGATCAATTTTAGATGTCAGTTAAACTCCCTTTCCAATTGTACCAGGTGTACTAGTTCCCACAAAATAATTTTAAATAATTATTTCAGTTCTATTTACTGTGTTGAAAAACAAGTTGTGCTTGGATGAAGTAATGATTGGTGAAACACCATGCCTACACCAGCTAGGAGAGCGAGAAAATGTGGCCACTCAACTGTTTCTCCCAGTATCTTTAATATAGTCTTAATAGCTGCTTCTTTTATTTTTTTATTTATGATTAATTGGTTTTCATCTTAAACAGCAATAGAATTCATTTATTCTTATATACATCCAACTATAATGAAAAATGAGAAATCTGCTTCAATTACATAATTTCTTTACGACTGACTTTATTTCAACAAAAAGTTTTTTCATATCTTCGGTTTTTCTGTAAAGAGATGATTAGTGTTTGGTAGGCTGGGAGTTTTGATAGATGGAGGATTTACGGCGCTCAACTGCAGAGGTTATCAGCGCAGTTTTGATAGGAAATTGTAATCCCCTGATTATTTTACGTTATTTGAATCTTTTCTAACAGTAAAATTATAATTATTAGTTAATTATTGGAATAATAATTTCAATATTAATTATTGGAAATTTTATTGAGTAGTATAGCCCTCTGTGGAATTTCATAATAACTATTCCCTTATAATGTAAGGGGATTATCTAGGAGCAAATGTTATAGAGATATGTGTTGTATATTACACATTATGATATTTTTTGCATGATATAGTCCTGAATGGGATTTAAATATTGACCCTCTTATGGCAAAATGGATATTTCAAAGAGAAAATTTTGTTTAAAAAAGTTTTACGGGTTTAGTGTTTTCCATCCTTTTTTTTTTTTAATTTCTTAATGTAATTAAGAAATACAAATTGAAATTTTTCAGTATGTAGGAAAATAAACTATTGTGGTATATATACAGCATTCTTATATTAATTTATTTCCTCTGCAGTGATGTTTTTATGGAGAAGCATTGGAAGAGTGTTGTTTCTCGGTCAGTATGTGATTATTTCTTTGATGAACAGAGGAAAGTTGGAAGTCCCGATGACATGCCTCCTATCATTACAGCACCCCATCATTATTTGATTAGTATTCACAGATCTTCCATGTTTTTTGTTGCAGTTTGTACAACTGAAGGTTTGTATATATATTGAAATTCTTTAAATCATATCATTGCAATAAACTAGATAATAATAATTCATTGAGAGCCTAAAAGTATAATTGAACTTTTGAATGTATTTTTCCTAATAACTTTGTTATTTTTACAAATAGCACTATTGTTATGGTGTATTATATATTTGGCTTTCTAACCCAAATTCAAAATTTCATTTTGGAAGAAAAAAATGAAGATGAATCAATTTGGAGATAGTTGGTTAATCATAGAACTTTATGAAAAGAGGTTGGTCGGAGTTAGGTCTTGGAAGTTCAGAAAATAAAAACAAATTTGTAAACCTAAAAGTTCTTATCATCTTAAGTTATTCCAATATTTCGGGAGTGATGTCGGGAGAGTCTCCTGCTTTAGGATAACTAAGTCATGACTGATTAGAAGTCACTCCCTATTCAAGGCCTGAAATTTAGGCCAAAATATCAATAATAAACCTTTTTAGTTTTACAAATTAGCTTTTTTTGCCTCAACTTCCAAGACCGAATTCTCAACTGATCTCTCCTCCAAATTGAAGATATTTTCAGTTAATTCAGTGTTGAGTAACAGTACTTTCAAAGTACTGTAATATGTTTCTGCATAATACGTATAATGAAATGTATCTGCTGTACTATTTAAATGCCTTTATATTAATAGTAATATCATATCATATCAAAGAATAATAACAGACTGTAGGAAGATAGCAGGTTGCTCTCTTAGTGATAAGAATCTTATTATTGACAGGAATAATTTGTTGAAAACATGTAGCTGTTTTATTCAAACTGAACTTGAAACTTTTATATTTCTTTTTGCATTCAGAGACCAAAGTACAATGTCTATGTTGTTTAGGTGAATACATAGCTTGAGTAGCTTTCTGCCCAGAAATTGTAGTTAAAATGAGTAATCCTATTTGTTCCTTCCAAAAAGTTCTTAATATCTCTCTTGATATTTAATTAGAAATTTGTAATATAGAATGAATATTTATGACACTTAAAATTTGTAATGAAATAATATATTCCAATTCCCAACTTAACTTTTATTGCAAACAATCTACTGATAGAATTTGAGAGGCTTTTCCTCATGTCCACAATTCTATTAATATCAATATCAATCATTAATATTATTCCCTACGAGTTCATAGTTAATTTTCTATTGGAGCCAGGAATATCTTTAAATATGTTTATCATTTAACAAAATCATTTGTAAACTTAAGAGCATTACTTGAGTATGTTTTTTTATAAACTCATTCTTTTAATCTGAATACATTCCACACCTGTATAACATGGCTATTCAAGTGAAGATTACAGTTATAAATTCTTCTCTAATTTTTATCAGATGTAGTTGCAAGTGAATATCATGCCCCCATATGCTATGGGAGCTTATATGCCTTTGGCTGGTTTCGTCCAAATATGCCATTTATATATTATAGTCTCCTCATAGAATCCTTTTTAAAAACATCAGTATATTCTTTTTCTTTTTAGCTACAGACCAAATAACAAAGATGATTATAGACCAAAATTATTTTTAATTTGATATTTTCAAAATATCTTATGGCCATAAAAATGGATTCAGATTCAGTGATGAGTGAGGGCAGGTGAAGGGAGGTTTCTTAAATTGCGAAAATCTGGGAGAACATGTTGCAATTTTTTTTTCCTTAATAGAGGAGCTATATTTTTAAATATATGTGTAAAATAATCTGAAAATTTACAGAGGCTACGCTAACTTAAAAATCTAATAAACTAGAATTGTAAAACATATTGTTCATGATAAATCTCATTAAGAAAAATTTTAAAATCCTTGCCATCATTTTTAACAATCTTTTTTAATGGCCAAAATAAGTCCTTAATGATACTTTAATCTTCAAAAACAAGGATATATTTATTTTTAATAATAGTATGTTTATTCTTGTTACAGTTCCACCATTATTTGTCATTGAGTTTCTTCACAGGGTTGTGGACACATTTGATGACTATTTTACTGAATGTACAGAAACTATTATCAAAGAGAATTATGTTGTAGTTTATGAGGTTTGTATTTTATTTTTCAGTAACATGTTTTCATTTTGCTTGGAATAGAATAAATATTATTAAATAATTTTGAGAAATTAATGCTTTTTCTTTTTTACTAGCTTCTGGATGAAATGCTTGACAATGGTTTCCCATTAGCAACTGAGTCCAATATATTAAAGGAATTAATAAAACCACCTAATCTTTTAAGGACAATAGCCAATACAGTAACTGGAAAGTCTAAGTATGCTTTTACTTTAACATTCTGTTTATTTATTTATTTTAATTCTTTTCTAATGATTGTCCCAGTTAAAGGGAAAATTAGCTAATTGAGCTTAAGAAAGTATACTATTTTTGGTAAATTAAAATTGAATTTTGAAACTGAATTTCTTAAATATAAAAAAGTTAATGAATCATTCTTGAGTTAATGAATTAACTTTACTCACTGTCTGGTAGGTAGCTCTAAAATCCTCTAGATGCATATTTACATATATTTTTTTCAAATAGTCAGCATTTTTCCCTATAATAAATATGTTTAATTTATAAGCCATATTATATTTTACACCAATGATAATGTCAAAGTTATTCTTGTAAAAAAAAAAATTGTGTTTCCATAACCACTTTTTAAATTATTGATATTTGTTTTTAAAAAAAAATTATCTAAGTGTATTGATAAAATGTATGCTCCTCTTGTATAAAATAAAGTCTTTCATGCAAGAGCAGCATAATTTGAGTGAGTTTCCTCTGATTTTTAAAGATAATTGAGATCCAAATTATGTTAATATTTTAGTTGTATTTGTATTCATATTAATCAGTGGTAGACTTCCTCTTCAAATTTTGCTTCTGACAGATACCATCCATTAAAATCCAATGACTGTCAAAGTTCTGTGAATTTTTCATGAATTGAATTTTTTTAATTTTTAAAACTGCCAGAATTGTGAATAAATGAATTCCGAAATTCACACAAAGCTACAAACAGGGAGAGAACTCAGAAAACGGCACTACACAAGTTCATTTTTAGTAAATAACTCATAAACAACCCCTATTATTTCTAGGAATAGTTTTGTGAGCTTTGTTTATTGATTAATTTGTATTTTCCTTTAATTACTGGGGATAAATTGTCATTTATTTTATGGTTTAACTTTACTTCCCTTATATATAAAAATGTAAAAAAAATTCTAAAAAATAAACTATTATAATCAATAGAAAAACAAAAAAATTATAACCAATTAGGGCTGCATGTTCTCTGGAGCACTTCAGGAATGGGTTCATTACAAAAAGGAGTAAAAAAATAGCTGTGAATATGAAACCTGAGACTGTCTTGGAGTGCAGCTCCATAATCATTGATATACCAAAACCTTTATTACACCGCTGAAGAAATTTCAAAAATTTCATTTTGAGAAAATATTATTTATGAACATATTTTACATCATTGGTTTTTGCATGATATCTGTTTTATAATTACAAGAAAGTCTAACATTTTAAAATATTAATCCTTGTCATTTATTTATCACTATTTCTACTCTGTCTTAAATAATTGTCAGTTTTTGATTTTCTCTTACTATTTTTTTGTGGGGGATAGTTATGTTACAGTTGGTAAAGTAAAATAATACCTTATTTATCTGAGTCAAAATTTAAAAAGCACATTTTTTTCTTTTATGTTTTAGTGTCAGTGCGACCCTTCCTAGTGGACAATTATCCAATGTTCCATGGCGAAGAACAGGTGTAAAATATACCAATAATGAAGCTTACTTTGATGTAGTCGAAGAAGTTGATGCTATTATTGATAAATCTGGCTCAACTGTGTTTGCAGAAATTCAAGGCTATGTATGTCTCATTTGCATGTATAGGGATTTTTTGTATAGCCGTAGCATACTCAATCATTACATAAACACTACCCGGTTAAAATTATGGAAGTCATAAATTAAAATTTCCTTTTAATACACTAAAGGAGAAATCTCAATATAGTAATTACTCATTATTTTGTCAAATTATTCTTGCTGAATTATATTCATTACTTTTGCAAAATAAAATTTATAGAAGAGATTATACATAGACAGCAACTATTAAAATGTTGAAATGCTATTTTTGCCTTGTGATGTATCACTTCACAAAAAAAATTCAAAAAGAAATTAATTTTACTATAGCTTATTTTTATCCTATTTATAAATAATTAATAGTTAATACGAATAACTTTAAATTATATATATTATATTTTCATTAAAATGCAAGTTGGGATATGATTTGCCACAAATAAAATTCACTAAAAACTTACGAAACGAAGTAATCTACAAATTATGGGCTACCATACTTATAGGACAAACCATCCTAATGAACAAGCTCAAGATGGAACTGCACTTCTAATACCCATTATATTTTTACACTCCAGTCCTACATAGTCCCTTCAATTCACAACTGTGTATATTTCTACATCCACTTCTCCTATCATACTTTAAGCAGTGTATTGTCCTCAGAATAAGCCACAATTACACCACAATTTTTTACTTTCCTCAAAGACCTTGAGGAGACCTCAATGACTCCCCTTCATCATTCAGCTTGATCTTAAATGAAGTTCCTTCTGACCACAACCCAGTTCTCCCTAACTTTATTCTTGACTCCTATTCTAAAATAATTGCTCCCTCCCTCATTTGGGTGCCCCCTTGTTCAGGCAACTGGGCCTTTTTTAAAACTCTTATAGAAGAGTCAAATTTGACCTCGGAATCTCTCTGCAGACTTCTGATGAACAACCTCTTTTGTACAGTCCTTTACCATTAACCTTCAGCAATGCTTATGGATGGCTAATCTCAAACCAAAATATACCAATTACTCTCCTGAGTCCCAAAAATAACAGTCAAGAACATAAGCTCGCTTCAGTCTAAGCTCAAATCACAATATGATTTAATCACTGGTTGAATTCTCCGTGATCTTCCCAAGAAGGGAATTGTATTCCTAACCTACATCTAATTTTGAACTAACCACTTCCAACTCCTCTGAAATTATTCTGATATAATACGATTTCTCAAACCTAGAAAACCACCAAATAACCAACCCATCATCCTACGGTCCTGTAAGTCTCCTTTCTACACTTTTAAGGTTTTTGAAAAATTCTGTTAAAACGAAACACGCCTTCCATTTGAACCCTTCACTTTTCTTCCAAATCATCAGTTTGGCTTCCCATGTAAGCATTTTACTGTCCAGAAAGTTGTTTTTTTTAGTTCAACACAGTGGTCTTTTGATTAAACTAAAAACCATACTTTCTTGTTGCAGATTGATTGCTGTATAAAACTCTCCGGAATGCCTGACCTTACTCTTTCATTCATGAATCCTCGTCTTTTTGATGATGTTAGTTTTCATCCATGTGTGAGATTTAAAAGGTGGGAGGTAAGGAATTATTTATTTATTTTATTTTCTAATTATTAATCATTATATTAATAGTGATCTGGAAATGCATTTTATCTATAAATGATTTAATGGTGTGCAAAGGAGGCATAGCCAGACCATTGTCAATATATCATAATAGGAAAATTACTTTTATTTATGAAGAGAGGATTGTCAGGAATTCGGTCTTGGTAGTTAATTAGTAATTAGTTTTTAATTCTTTAACTACCAAGACCTAATTCCTGAAAATCCTCTCTTCATATAACTTGCTAGTCAACAATTTACCTCCAAATTACTTTTGTTTATTATTATTTTTATTTATTAATTTATTGATTTAAATTTATAATTTATATTAGTTAAAATTAAAAATGAATATCAATGTAGGAATAGTATCGAGTGAAAATTAAAACCCTAATAGCTTTCTTTTGTTTTTTTAGACTGAACGGATCTTATCATTCATACCACCAGATGGAAATATGAGGTTAATGTCTTATCATATTGGTTCCCAAAGTGTAGTAGCCATTCCAATATATGTGAGACACTCCCTCAGCTTCAAGGATGGGCGGCTTGATCTTACAGTTGGGCCAAAACAAACTATTGGCAGAACAGTATGTTTCTCAGGTTTATTCAGTTAATACTTATTTTTGTAAGACAAAATAATTGACCATATTTTTAAATAGGTTGAAAATGTTGTTGTCGAAATTCCAATGCCAAAATCTGTTTCAAATTGCTCTTTAATCTGCAACCAAGGCAAATACTCTTTTGACCCAGTCAGCAGGCTACTAACTTGGGATGTTGGAAAAATTGATGTATCAAAATTACCTAATTTACAAGGAATGGTAAGTAATTATTTTATCTCCTGTGAGTTATGAATTTATTTTCTCATAACTGTAAACTATAACTATAAAGTCTATTACATTTAAATCTCTTCTCAGATTCATAAATGAAGCTTAATTTGCAGACTTAAAAAAAGAAAATAATGGTTTCAATAAATAATATTGCATAATACTGAGATGTGTTGGTACTTAATGGGCCTAATTTTATTTCTAACAGTATGAAAAATAAAGTCTAATCAAATGAGGGCATAAGATAAATATCAATTGTATTTTCTCAATTCTACTAAGCGTTTGTACATTATTATAAAAAATATTCACCTGCTTATGATGTCTAATTTTATTTCTGACAACACCAAATTCTTCTCTGCCAAAAGAGGACGCATATTTATTCATATTGCATTTTTTTCTTTTCTTCCTTCCTTCTGTAAGGTAAACCTTTATCATTATACCTTTCTTCCAAGATAAAAATGTATACTCCACTACTATTCCTCTGATTTTCTCAATAACAAACTTACCCTTTCATTTTACATTTAAATGTGGTATACCAAATTTCAATTAGAAAAAAGACTAATTGTAACTTTTAAGCCATGAAATTAAAATTTGACATACATAAATAAACATTAAATATAGATATAACAGATAAACCCTTCTATCCTAATTTTTTAAATTTTGTTGTACATCATAAAAATTTAATTTATTAATTTTTTTTTAAGAAACTAAAAATATGTATAAATACAAATATA